>QDHC01004451.1:627087-774246 GCA_013186455.1 Papilio dardanus tibullus | reverse complement strand
TTTTTGGTGTCCTGCTCGGACCGTTTTCTTAGTATGTAGCGCGCATTCCTATGTAGTATGCAAATTCCTTGGATTTCTGTTATAAGAACCAAGTTTGACGTATGTAAAAATAATATAATTAAACACAAGATAAAGAATGAGAATAATTAGAGACAAAACTTTTCTTATTTCAAGCTATTGGACGCAAGTTCATCTTTAATTTAAACTTTCTAACTTACCTTCGACTTTTCCACGAATTAATGAAAAGACAATAAGGGCCAAAAGTCTGGTATAATGACGGTCGTGGTTTTTGAAGTTTTTATAACCCTAGGACTTAAGCTTAATAAGGTGTTCTGGGGCGATATCGCTGATGGAATCGACAAAAGTATATGAAACTGACAATGACATTCGATAAGTCATGTTCTAGTCACGTGTGAGATATCGAACGTCATTGTCAGTCATACATTTTTGACATTCGATATAGAATGGCTTTGTAGCGAAAGTAACCCCCTGTTTGGATATATAAATTGTTTAAAAGCGTTAAAGCACAGATAATATATTGAAGTGCTCGTCATTCACTTAAGTAGAGAGGCGTCTGTAACTGTAAACACTTCTGAAGCTGAGAGTTCACTTGTAAGACACCGCGAGAACCGCGTATCACACCGAATGTTGAAACTAATCGCAGGAAATATTTTTCTTAACATAATACAGTTGTGAACGGCGATTGTTACATTTGTTGATCTACAGCCTTTATTGGTAAGTGAATCCTCACTGAAATTAATAATTTTATTTAATGGAAGCATTATAGCACTTTAACGAATAAACGCAAAATACTCGAATAATGTATATTTTTAAATGATTCTTTCTACTATAGAAAGTAGCGTACGGTGTGATGGACGACCACTACACTGCCGTTCGACTCGCAATGCGGTCGTGGCGCGCTTATTTCTAACACCGTCGAAGGGAAGAGAGAATAAACAGGTATCAAGTGGTATCAGACGCCTTTACTAGATACTGTGCTTGCTCAAAAATATATAAAGGTGTCATTAAAAAAAACCATTTTAAATACATAAGTAATATTCAATTCCTATTTACTTAATAAATACCTTTGCAATATTCTTATTAACCGACTTCCAACAGAAGGAGGTTATCAAGTCAATTAGTTTTTTTTATGTATGTTCAAAAATTAAGCAGCGAGTTCTGAACCGATTTACCTGATACTTTTTTGTTCGATGCAAAATAGCTGCCATTTGGTCCTTTATTTAAGTTTAAAAAACTATTTAGTAGTTTTTGAGTTATTTCTAATAAACATGAAAAAATGGGACTTTATTGCTTTCTCGGCTTACGTAGCCTAAACTATACGTCCTATGAAAATTTGGGTATTACCAGATTGTAGCTCTTTAAATGTGCTAATTTAAACCGCGATTGCATATATCTATCTTCTATGGTTTACTCACAAAAAACATTTTTCATAAGATTTTTTTTTATCTACAAAATGGTTTGCATGAACATTTAAGCTATGAAATGCTTCAGCTCAGCACCGAGCTAACGAATTTGTATAGAGCTTGATTCGAGAGTCATTCAAGCGAATGGCGAGGAAATAAACACATTCCAGTATTTTGTATTCTTCATGAAACTCGTGCATAAACCTGAAAGGTTTTGTGAGAAATTTTAAAGTATATTTGGCGCGTTAACGCTTCGTAAACGAAAGCACCTCGCTTCGTTACCTCACTTCTCTACATGTAATTATTCGCTCAGTTCCGCACAGTTGCTGCAAAGATTTTAATGTAAAATTATTAAGACGAGCGCAAGTGTTTTTAGATTAAAAATGTAATTTATGAAACCTTCTCCTTCAAAATATTAAGCAGTTCTTTACTAAGACGTATTTAATAATACCTACATCGTATACTGATTCAATTATTAATAATTAATTTATATTTAATAAGCGACAAAGAGCTGGTCTATTAGAGTGCTAGTAGTAAAAACGACAAAAGCACTGTGAAGTCATTACTGGCTTGTCAATGACAGTCTGCAACTCGATTCAATTCGCGCCGCGCCGGGCAGCCGGCCTGCGGTCTACTCGGACTATAGCCGATAATGAATTGCAGCATATCTTTCTTTGTATATTCACTAGCGAATAAAATTCCTTAACATTGTGTCTTTAATGCGACCTTTTAGTTAAATAAAATTGAACTTTAAGTAAAGTCCAAAAAGTGACTACAATTTTTCCTTACACTTTTTCCTAGTCATTTATTACTCGCTACCTTAACATTAGCTAAGCATGTAACTAATCGGTTTTCAGGAAATACTATTCATTTAATAAATTCTAATTAGATCTAGACTTCCTGTAATAGTTCAACAGGATACTAAGTACCGACGGGCAAAGGAGACAGCTCTAATAAGTGTTGCCGCAATTGATGTAATTCGTACGAAGACTCCAAACAACGAGGCGTAGATAAAGCTTTAACGTGCACACGTAATTTCCCCTGGGAGGCAGGGTAGGGGACAATATAACATAACAAGTCGTGTAAGTCAAAATTTGTGGCTAAATTGAGGAAGGTTAGGAATACAGAAAATAAGCCGAGGCACGATTAAAGCGGGTCGGGAAAACAATTTGTAGGTTTTTTTAAATAACCATAAGAAAAATATATTTGATACAAAATTAATAATAAAAAAATATGTAGATGTAAGTGATTATGATGACAAGTGATGATAATTTAATTAATTTGATATAGCTACTTAGACTTAGATGCCGAAACTAAAAGGTTAGTGAGCAACTAAAGCAATGTAAGTAGTTGCTGCCGCAGCGATAACGAGTTGGTAACGACGGAATGGTGAACGCGAGCGGAAGTCGACGCTTGTCACTTCTTGTTAAACTTGTTTTATTAACTTTCCGTTTTACGAATACGGAAATCGTACCACATAATCTTTTAAAGGTATAAAAAAAATACTTGGTAATCTTACAAACAAGACAGATTTTCATTGTTCGAAGCTACGTTAAATCGGTAAAATTATTAATAAACCTTTTGCTTCTCGTCTTACATTTTTCCTAGATCAATTCGACATAATTAAATCAAACGACTCGGTCATAAAATCGCAATCGGCGACGTAATCAAATAAAAGGCCGGAATCTGTCGCTGACAAGTCACTGACAAATCTCCAGCACTCCAGACTTGATTTACATTTATATTGAACATTGTTTGAAGCACGAGAAGTAATGTTCAATATCTATGAAGAATACGCACTAGATGCAATGGTTAAAATGTTAAAGTTAACCAATCAGTAAGTTGCCTTTTGCTCCTAAATATGTGAACAGGTAAATCTGTTATTGCCAACGGTGAAAGCTGATGTCTATAAGAAAAAAATAAATTATTTTAAGGTAAAAACTAATAAAGAAAAGTCATGAAAGATGTTAGCTTTAATTGAACAAAAGGTAAACTTGATGTTATTCGTGAATAGGAATGAATTTATTCACCCCTCAGATATGAACCGAGCTAGAGTCCCCGCGCTGGAGGGAGGGGGAGTAAAATATGTCACCCCAATAAATCAGAAGACGCAAGCGGTCGGTTATAAATTTCACGGTCGAGAAATTGCCCGGTTTTCTTAATGTATGCTTTGACAAAGCACATAGGTAATTTCTTGACAACTTCAAAGATAAATTGCAAACATTATTTAATATTAGAATTATGTATTTTCAATTTTACACAAATAAAAATCCGTGGAAATATATCTAGGTTATTTCTGTTGGCCACAACGCGTAAAGGATCAATTTAGATTCCAGTTTCCAGAAGTAAATCTAACAACTGTACTCTTGTGTCTTCTTTACACGCTTTCTGTAAACTCAAGTGCAGTAACACTATTTCCGAATCAAGAAACATTATTCAAGATTATTGAAAATGCTGTTTCTTTTCTATTTCGATGTTTTCAAATGTACAAATTAACGAAGAAGGAAATGTTGAAAGTATCTTCGATGAGTAGTAAATTGTGAAACTTTCAAATGGAACCAATTTCCTTTCTCCGAGTGGCTGAGACGTGTTGCAATTAAATCTGGCAGAAAGACCAATTGAGTTTTAACTTATTTTGCACACAATACACTTGGCTTAGCAAAATGTTTCTTATCGCAATTATTATACTTAAAAAAAATAACGCAACGTCGATCCACTATAGCTTATGTCTTTGTTTAATCTAAAGAGAAAAGAAAACAAACGATATTTAGCAAATCAGAAAAAAGCATGCTAAGAACACGATTCTTCTGTAGAAATAGGTAGGTAGGTCCTACCTTGTGCAGTGATGCTGAAGGTAACACTAAAGTGTCCATTATCATGCAAATGAAGGTCGCTGTGCTCAGGTAACGATCTTCCTTACAATGTTATTAAATTCTCGTTAAGTAGAATCGATGGTTGAATAGGTATTAGTTAACGACTAATCTCCCTAAGACTAAGAGGTTAAATGGACATTAGACGAGCTCCGTAGTACGTTATCTGCATCGCAAACTTCTGCATTACGTTACAATTAGTTTATCTATACAGTCAAACCTGCATAAGCAAGACCCCAAGGGACCACGATATTTGTCTTGCTTATAGAGGTTTCTCGCTTATCAAGCTTTGACTGCATTGCTTAATATAGTGTATATGTAAGAAATATAAAAGCTCGAATTTTCAATACATGCATTTTAAAACCTTAATTGTTTATACTACGAATGCTATAAAGCTTTTCCGTTAATCCTTTGAAAAATTATAAAACCATTTTAACAACCGTACATTTCCTATTTCAATTTTACTTATTTAAGAAAGGTTTTGAAAGTTATAAAGACGTATTTAAAAGAGTAATGACATATTTGAGCAGAGCAAAGGTAAACAGATGTCCCGACTTACCTAACATAAAGCGTCACGGGAATATGGTCACGGGCTCGGCGCAAGAAAACTTATTTCCAGCGAGGGCTCTTGAAGATGAGGGCGCAATTGCTGAGGATGATAACATTGCGATTCGAATAAAGGGACGATATTTTGCGGGCCCTCGTAAAGCACACGCGTCTGTGAGCCGACTCAGCGAGTTAGAGGGACACTTACAACGTCCGCGACGGATACGATTCGATCTAATTTAAATATAATTTTCATCATATTATTTCTGAGATTGATTTCTTAGTGGTTGTTGGAAACTGGAGTTGGTAAGTAATTAACTCTATTGAAGTAATTTTCTTTTGTTTAGCTCATAGGCTTAGCCTATTTAGACTTAACCTTAGACATAGTGAAAACTAGTTCAGGAAAGAGAGCCACAATTATATTGCTAAAATTGTTTCGATAAATAAACGTTTTTTTTTTATTTTATTTCGTGCTGCTGATGCTGCCAGTACTAATCATTTCATCACAATAATTAATTACACTTCATTCTAGATATATAACTCATTAAGAAGGATAGATGATCATAAACATAATTTTATGAAAACAGAGAAAAACATCTTTAAGCCGATAAAGAACGATAATCGTGAGGTGTAAACATCACGCATAATATGAAAAACGAATCATGTGTGAACATACGTCTCATAAAAACGTGATTCTGACCACGTTTACAGTGAATAAATTGTTTTGCTATTTTTTCAACATTTCGTAATAAAAACATATGCAATAGGGCAATATTTGCGGTGTAACGACCGAAATAGATTTTTATTGGCACAAATACAAAACGCTTTTGTGAAAATTCTTACAACGAACATTCTTTATTACTTTAAGAAAATAAATACAACAATTCATGTGTTCTTTGAGTCTCTATGGGTTTCTTGTTTTAACAGAAACAAAAAAAACAAATGTATTCGAATACTTGAAGATCACATTGATAAAGCTTATAACGCCACCTGTATTACTGAGAAGAGTATTGGTTGTGGTCTGGTTTTCTCTGGGTGTCTCGAGCATCACGCCATGTTGACAGACGTGTCAGACATGCCCGGCGAGAGGCGGTGCGCGTGTTGGGTACGATTATAGACGTGGTGTAGTGATAATTGAGACATAATATACCCCTAGGACTGGAACGATACTGTAATGTATAAAGCCATTAGTGTTTAAGAATATATTTGGTTTAAATTTAGAATAATGTCCGTTTCCGCAATAAACATTGCCAGTGAATATTGTTATTTCTTTCTTCCCTCACATCTGTCAGTTACAATAGAATGTATTTCGTATGTCTGGTTTATCCTAGATAGAGAGATTAACTAAAATAACAAGAACTTTAAACTAATCCCTCTCTAATTCCTGGTATCCGCTTTGATACGCCTAGATTATGAAAGTTTCGCGAATTCATTTAACTAAAGAGCTTTAACAACTCTCCAGGAAACAGGTAAATTGTAAATAAGATTTTCTTTGATATAAAACATTATACTGTTGTTGTCAATTTTTCTATCTTTGTAGTGAGATTGGATTGGATTGTTTTATTGAGTGTCGAAGGCGAGACTGCTGGATAAATCTCACTCGAATTTACATAAACGTAAAACAAAGACTTCAAGATAAAAGAGTGGCAGACAGTGTCAATAAAATGGAATAATTTCTCGGTTCCTTTGAATTCGTTTAAGCTTAAGGAAGTTGTTAGTTTACTCTTGAGAATAACATTACTCTTTCTTTACAATAAGCCTTCACTACCGAAACAACTAAACAAAACAAAAATGCAAAATAGATCAATAAAAACAAGAGGGATGCTTTCGCACAAGCGTTTTGTTGAAGAAACATAGTAGAAAAATAACAAATGTGTTATATTAAAATAGGTAATTAGTTCACAAAATATTCGACATTCGATTAAAAGTTAAATGAATAAGGTAACTCGAATACGAAATTTCGTCAAAGAATATCACTTTAAGCGAAACTGCAACGGTAGTATATAATTCACTTAATTTTCGTCACTCAGAAACTTATTCTTTAACTCTTTGGCGGAGAAATTAAACGTCGACTGCTTACCTATTTAATGCGAGACTTTGAAAGTTCTCCGTCTCGAGTTTTATTTAGCAATTCAACGTTTGAGAACTATTGTGGACCACTTTAATTATACTAACGACATCTATTATTTAGTAAACGCATTAACTTTGGTATAAAGCAATGGCCAGAGCAATTTCTTGCTAACTAAGTCATAAAACGTTATTCCCGTCTACTAGTTTCGATATTACAATGTTTTAACAATGTGGAACTTCCGAAGAACATTTGTAAAGTAGTGCTAACAGGAGGAAATCGCTCTGTACGCCAGATTAACGTCCGAACTGAGTTCTATAAGTCGTTCTCCGGCGATATCATAAAAGCGAATCGCGCGGTCCGTTCAACTCGCTAACAGAGTTACAAAGTTGCCGGCGAAGAACGTCTAACATGTGCTCCAGATAGTATAACGTCTCCCGTGGTTACCAACTTTGACATAATTCACTTTGCCCGCTCCGATGTTTGCGAGCGCGTTGAAAAATAGGTTTACGTCCCCATCGGCGAGGATTCGAGCGGCAAAATGTTGCATAAAACAGATCCTTTCAGATGCGGCAATTTCATCGAAATGTCTGCGATTTGGGTCAGTTAAAATTAGATTTCTGAATATTGATTCTATATTTAAGCTATCTATTATGCATAGGACATTGAATCAGGAAAGCAGAGAAAACAAGCGGTCCGTTTTCCGGATATCGATACCTTGGTAAACATTTTTTAAAATTTAATTTATCCAAAAATAAATATACCATCGTAAACTAATTCGAATACTATGTAATAGATATCAAGATAATAGCGATCTTTGAAAAGTATTAATAACTGCCTTAACATTTTTGTTCTATAAACGACTGGGTTAATATAACAACAGCAATTTAATAATGAAAGACACGCTGCAACAAATTCCAGCTCTAAAACTTTAGTTATCCAGTTAGCAGTCAAACTCGTTGTCCGACTAGATTGCTTGGACTTTGTCTAAGTTCCGTCGACACTGTTCGCGATGTGAACTCTGCGGTTTTATGTTAGACATGCCAATTAACTGTTTATACATCAAAACTACGTTCAGCAGTTGACGTCCTGTGTCTGCTTATGATGAAGAAATCATAAGGATAAATTAAATAAATCGACCGAAGGACAAGACAGAAATGAAGAGAAGGTAAAACGTCTGTAAGTTAAAAATATAGCTTTATTTAATACTTCTTATATACATATTGCTTAGTATTTTTGGCCTGATTACGCACTAGTATGCAAATTAAGGATCTATGAGTGAATAACAGTTTAAAAAAATATACGCAATTTCAAGAATCGAATGAAAAGAAAATAAGGGTATTGAAGTCATGTTTTTATATTCCTTTCCTAGTCTAATACAAAAAACTCATTGACTTGATAACCACCTTCTGTTGGAAGTCGGTTAAAAAAGAACATAGTGATGTATTTACTTAGTGACATAAATAAAATAACTCAAATTAGCATTATCTGGAACGGAATAACTTAATTAAATTGTAGTAATTAGCAAGAAGTCGCTGTTTCTGGACTTTCTCCTTTAAAATTAAGTTAAATACGTAAGCAGACCGAGACTTGCACGAAATGTCTTATTTAACGAATTAGCAAATACGTTTTGGGAAGAATAATCGTAACATATTTTTATTTCTTATTTAACAAATAAACGAATGTAATTATTTCACCAACAAATAACTCGGTCAACTTTTCAAATGCTTGTTTATTTTATTTTGTATTTGTTTGTCACTTCGATAACAGATGGCGCTATATTATAGTTATAATAATTACGAACAAATCTGAATATTTTCACTGGAAACATCATTTTTATTTAAGATTTTAATGCTATCGTTATTGCGATATATTTATTATTACATCAAAGAAGTAGTTGCTGGCATAACTGAATGGCATGAAAAAACAGTGGAGAAGTGCGCGAGCAAAGATAATGTAATCACGTAAAGTTCTTACATTATTGTAAATATTAAAAAAATGAAAGTTATAAATAATGGGAAGAGGAAGTGGATTGGCGGAGGATTAGACGCATAGGAAGAGGTATTAAGTATCCTCTTGCTTTGCGTCTCCTCCTCCATAGATTAAGGTTGGGCAGCGCATCTGCAATTGCAGATGTCTATGGGCAGGGTCTCTTAGGACTAGCTGGTAGCGACTTGCTCGTTTGCCACTTTGTATTATAAAAAAAAGTGTAATGAATGTTTAGTGTAGTGTAGAGTACGAGTAGTATAATTACAATATGGTACAGATGAAAGGTAAACGTCTCTTCAAGTCGCACAAACCCGTTTTTGGTCAAGTCTTTTTCCAAGTTGTAAGGTCTAACATCAGTACACTTGTACCAGCAAAGGGAACATTTCTTAATTCTTTTTTAAACCGACTACTGAAGTATTCGAAATCCTGAAGCCCGTACTACGTTTCCTTTATTTTCATACTCAAATATCACTGAAGTAACTCAGACACAAAGTAAAACGACACGAAAACTCTTCAAGCTTTTTCCTCTATTTCAGATGCAGTCTAGAACAAAACTTATGCCTCGAAAAGGTTAGGGAAATGATTGAGTTACATACTTGTACATAAACCTATAGTCAAAGAGATATTATACATAGAGGGAGCGCTCCATAGTAAATTGACGTTAAAATGTGTGCCGGGAAAGAAATAATTAAAAAAAAATCTTGGCAGTATCATTAAAAAAAATCCCAAGTTTTTTTTTTATTTCGAAAATAAACAATAGAATAAACTAAAACATTTATTAAAATGTTAATTATCGTTTTTCATTAGTATTATTCTATTTAAAACAATTTAAATCCACACAATTTTTAACAACAACTATTTTTGTTTTATGGTTGAAATACATTTTTAATTAGCGTTTCAAAAATGTTTCGATATTAAACTTTAGTAAATACTATGAAATAAAATTTAAATATGAGAAAAGAGGTTACATTCGGTCGACTTTTTATGTCGGCAAATGTAATGTAAAGGTCAACACTAGGGGAAATTTCCCTACGTGAGACCTCCGGAGGTCGAAGTAAGTGTCTCACTTTTAAGCTTCGAATGTTCCATCTATAGTATAATATGTCTTTGTCTATAGTTTAATTATTAGTTCATTCGTTTTGTTAACTAATATAAAAATTCCACTCTACAGTATCTTTGTTCGAGTAGGCGTTAATACTGGTAGTAAATAATGAAGTAACACTTATGAAATATAGTTTAATACTTACGCTTTCGTTAGTCGGGTAAATAAGCGGTGTTATAAGCGTACGAAGCGTACGGTAAACACATCGGCGTGTTGCGGCGAGCCGCCGACCACTGCGCCTTCGTCAAAGGACTTTGGTTATTTATTTCACTGGCTATTTAGTCAACCAAATGTAACCCTAGAAAATTATCTCGCCTTTTAATATTCATTTAAATCTACATAATTTTTATCAGGGCTTCATAAAATACGAAGATGTATAGAATGACTATAATTGTAGAACGTTTTAAGATTTTATTTGATGTAAGATACTTATCTCTGTGAAACTGTGGTCAAAACAAGTTTATAGTTGCAGTATATAAATACGATTTATGTAAAGCAAAATTAATTAAAAAATTGTAACATCAAAACATTAAATTAATAATTAGTTAGGTCTGCGCTCATAAATCTAATTACTAACCGCGGCCCTGATTTCTGGGAACGGCTTCATTTCAAACATTTGTACTGCTAATTTAAATTTTCAATTAATACTTTAAATTAACACAGATACATTTATTATTTAGTTAGCTAGGATCGCTTTTACATACAAGAACAATTTAACGAGTAGTAATAAATCAGGCTGCTAATAATTACCATCCGGCAATATATTGTTCTCGCTAGTAACACGAGATGGTAAGATTTAATATATTTACCCGACACTCTTAAGGTGAAGGAAAACATCGAGATGCAACCTTCACATATCGACGAAGAAATTCAAAGATATGTGTGAAGTCACGCAAAATACGCGCTAGTCGTGGAGTTGCAGAAAATGGAGCCCATCATGGGTCGAACTACAAGATTTATTATGGATACTCAAAATTAGTCAGTTCATAGGCTAATAGGCTAGGTTATCGAAATTATTTAAATTCTTAATCTAGTACTCTCTAAATTAAAATGTGGTGTACCGAAACTTAATTGTCTAATGCTATGTTAGAACATCATCGTTTCCATTAAAATCCTTAAGAAATTTAAAGGCGTTGCATTAGCTCATACCATATTTTGATTTCATCACTTAACAGTCCGTATTGTGACCGAGCGCTAATTTATTCCGTATAAATATACCTAACGTGACTACCTGAAGCTAATAGTGCACTAAAATAAACATTGTACACTATAACATAAGGCGTAAAACAAATCCAATGTTATCTCAATGAGGATTTACTTAACTCAAGGCACGTAAATCTACGGGTACTGTATTGCGGCGAGCGTGCCCGAACACAGAGTATATACCTAATTGTAACAGAGTAATAATTATTGTGTCAGTGAGTTGAAAAAGTCTACTTTACTTTAGCCTTCCATTTCAACCATTCAACCATCAGATGAAATATTAGTTTAATTTATTGAGGTTTCATTTCAGCATTTTAAAATTACAGGAGTACAAAGAATCGCCTATTTTGAGTAAAGAATACAATTAGAACAAAAAATATCGATCTATTGTATATTCTTTGCTACAATATTTATTGTTCATTCTGGGATTGATGTCGAAATAATTTAAAATATATTTTAATTACTTGCTATATCGTTGCTATTTTATTCAATGAAAACAATCATCAAAAAATCCGGTATTGTAATGTAGCAAAGAATTTTTTACATCATAAATTGTTATAGAAAATAATTCGTATTCTCTGTTCGTGCATTGCTCTGTGTAGGCACGTCGAAGATGGACACGAACTTGGCAATATTGTTCGATGTGTCTCTTATGACGTTAGCAATAGACACATTTTCGAATTTAACTTCCTATCAATGCATTAATTTATTTAAATAAGCCTAATAAAATAGAATGATGATTTAAAATACTTAGTAGGTAAAACTTGGAGTAGACTGACGGAAGACAGGGCTGGTTGGCGGCTAGCGGAGGAGGCTTGTACCGCGAAGGCGGTCTTTACAAATAAGTACAAATTACATAACTTTGTTAACTTAATATATAAAGGTTTGATTTTGTAGGGAATCAATAAAGCTTTTAATTATTCATAATTAAATAAAAAGTTGGAAACCTTTAATAACTAAAAACACATTAATAGAGTTGCAAACCAACGCCATCTATTAACAAGAAAAAAAAAATAGACTTGTACATTTTTTTTAATTGTCAAAATACAGACTCGGTTCATCGAATATCGCCTTAGCTTAAAACACTCGAGTTAGCGTTATAACTGGTTAAGTGGAAATCATAACCATTAACCTGCTTTACAATAGCTTCACTCAGCTAAAAATGAAACCATTACGTTTTACTGACGCCGTAAACGCGAGCTATATTCCTGAAATTGAAATACGAAGTCGAATCAAGGTGGAAATAAGTTTATATTAAAAATATTGTCACCAAGGCGAAACATCAAAAGTATAAACATTTTCAATAGTGTCGGATACTTAAAAGGAAAGATTGTTAATCCTTATTCCTTGTTATTGCGTTTTGTAGACTCCTGGGAAGGCAACATTTCTGATTGATTCAATTGTGGTTGTATATTAATAAATTACTTCTCATTGTAACTTATATCTATGAAAGTGTACAGCTTAAAACAGTGTGGCAATATTTCATTACGAAAACAACGCAGTTTTAACATCATTGTTTATATGGCAGGGATAAAGGATAAAACTGCGTCCCCAGTTAGACGGTTTTACTGCCAATATCAGTGTCATTTGTCGGCGGCAACGCGCTGCAACTCTTTTTACTTTCACCGGGTGAAGGGTATGCGCCGTGTTGCAACCGCATAAAGAAACTATTGCCAATTTTGTTGGGAGAAACTGTTTTGTTGCAATACCCGGAGCCCGCGGTGATGCATGCGTTGCGGACACTACTCTATTTTCTCCTAAACTGTGTCACTGACTTTAATATTATTTTTTTTTTGGAGATATAGTAACAATGTTTATTGTAAAATAGGATATGGGATAATGAGAGATTTTGGATATAGAAACAAGAGACGGTTAAACACTTCTGATGATTTATTGGAAGGCAAACAAAATACATTTATTTTTAAATGTTATAAAGTGGCAAACGAGCAAGCATCCACCTGGATTTGCTAAAATAGTTAAGCGACCGCTGCCCATAGACATCTGCAACTGCAGATGCGCTGCCCACCTTCGGAGGAGGAGACACAGCAAGATAATTCCCTTTCCTATGCATCCATTCCCCCGGGAAATCCACTTCCCCTTCCCATCATTTCTTTATAAGAAATGGATAAGTCTTTATAAGATACACGTTTACTAAAGCCAAATACAAAGATTATCAAAACATAACGACGATGTTTTTGTATGATTTCACCAAAAAATACTAACGTTAAGGTGGCTATAGAAGGAATGTTTTCCCCGTATTCAATTCACGATAAGGAAATGTGACGATAATATCTTCAGTAAAGTTCCAAGTGAGCGAGAAGGCGCTTTTGTCGCTCGAGTTTTTCCAGACAGCAAAAGACCAACATGTGTTCATGGATTTATCGGACAATGGAATGATTTCCTCATACATGTTAACTTTGACATTTAAATGTTTTATGGAAGTTTTGCTTTGAAATTAGCAGTTTCGATGGAAACCTATTTATGATTATTCCAATAACTTCTTCTCAATTTATTTAAATAAACATTTGTGCACAATATAAACTTTTCAGTATTTACTGGCGACACTGTTGGTTAAAGTTGTTTAGTTTAGCTTTTAATTTAGCTTTATTAAAGGAAGCAGGGAGTTAATTAGTATTAGACGCGGCGTCGACTGCGGCGTTTGCAGCAATACTTAATGCATCCGCTTCGAGATAAACATTGTGGTTTGCAATTTAATTTATGTATTGCTTAACATTTAAACTAAGTTTCCTTAGAAAAGAGTAGGAAAGGAAGGAATAGGATTTGTTAGACTAAACTGCTACCAATTTCCAAGCGCCGTTGTCTTCTGCTTGTTGAGTGAGACATTCATGCAGAAGCTAACGCTGCTGTGGACTCTACAATTTTTAAAATATTTTAATAGACAATTTACTTGCCATATGTAAACGTTGCAAGAGTTGCATTAGCTTAAATTATTAATTTATTGTTGGTAAAGAAAAATATTATAATTTATTTGTTTAGTGCGGGAGTCGACACGGGCTATGAATCATAAGCGGTTTGGCTCGGCGACAAATCACGACATAAATCAAGCGCTGCAGCGAGCGCACTGTAGCGCTGCAGCGCTGCACCGAGCCGCAAGAATTATACCCTGTTTAGCATCATTACAGATTTATTTAATATTTTATTATTCATGTTCCCTAAAAGTATACCAGTTGTAATAGAGAATTTTCTGGTGCACACTGTGTTATACGTTTTTGTAATTTTTTGGTTTGATTGCCAAATTGTGATTGCAAAAAATGTGGCGAGAATTTATAGCAGAGTTAAAGTTTGTGGTACACATTATATTTATGACACATTTTTTAAAAGAACCGTTATCATTTGCTAGAGAGCGTCGGTGGCTCAGGGGTTCAGCTCTTGACTTGCAGGTCCCGAGATCCCGCCATGTACCATTGTGTTTTTCGATTTTCATATGTACATATTTACCTGACCCTCTTACGGTGAAAGAAAACATCGAGATGCAACCTGCACATATCGGCGAAGAAATTCAAAGATATGTGTGAAGTCACGCAAAATACGCGATAGTCGTAGAGTTCCGGAAAATGGGCTCATCATGGGTTGAACTACTACTACTATCATTTTCTACTTGATTGGTAAAACTTTGTGTTACCTACAAATTGGTTCTTTTTTAATTACATTACAACTTTCATTAATTACATTACGAACAGAATAAGTTCACGAAAATGTAATGTGCAATTCAAAATCACTAATATTCCATTCGCCCGCAGTGAGTCGATGATGCGCATTGTGCAGTAAAATGCTGCTCTAATTAAGCTAAACATGGGGATTAAATAAATAATGAGGGCGGTCGTGTAATGCCGTATGCCGTATGCCGTAATGCCGCACAGGCGGTGTTCGCTGCACACTGATTTACGACATTATTTGTCCTCGGAACCGCATTTGATTTAGTACATGCTGCGAAAATCTTAGTTATTATCATAAACCTCTAATAAATATAGCATTTAATTTGTTTCGTATCTTTCAAGGAAGTGCTAACCAGTTTCGACCGGTTATGTAGTTAATCATTCAACTATCTAACTACCTAATAGTTGCCAAGTTAAAGTTTGTAGCAAGTCAAAGTCAAGTAGCCAGACACTTGTGTAATAAAGCTTAGTGCGGACGAACTTCTACTTGTGCCAATTAGATCTCGGCTTCAGTCTTCATATAATTGCCGTTGCCAATGAGTGCAGTGAGACAGTTTAAGCAAGATGATAAATTGTATACTACATCTGTACTACTACGTCTTAGCTTCAGCAACATAACTCACGCCCGTAACACAGAGAGGTAGGCAGAGGCTTTTTTACAGTGGTAGAGCCCGCTTAATGATCTTCGCATGAATTGTCCGGCTCGCCCGGTGAAATACCACGACCACACAGAAGACAGGCGTCAAATGGAAGCAATTCCGTGTTTCGTCTGAAGAGTGTGGTGCCGGAGGACTAATTTTTAATCCGCTTTCCCTTCCTATCCTTTTCCTATAAGGAAATGATGGGAAGAGGAAGTGGATTTTCCGGGGGAGGGGACGCTTAGGGAGAGGAATTATCCTCTTGCTGTGCGTCTCCTCCTCCGAAGATTATGGGTAGGCAACGCATCTGCAAATGTAGATGTCTATGGGCAGCGGTCGCTTCGCTATTTCAGCGAATTAAGGTGGCCGCTTGCTCGTTTGCCACTTTTTAATATAAAAAAAAAGAGGCAACGGACCTCCATTTGACTCGATCCTGACATAGCTGTCTCGCTTCTTCTACATTCATATATCTACGCATGCATACACGTCGGTTATGCTTGTCCTTAATTCCGGCCTTCTTGAGTAATTATCCTAGCTTCACCTTCCTTTATTTTTGAATGTTGCTTTCTTCATGTTGATCGCAAAAAGAAAAAGTAATTATGTTTCTTAGAATGCTCTACAAGTATTCAAGTAGATCTTTACACAGTCAAACCTTGATAAGCGGGAAACCTCTATAAGCCAGAGTCATTCTCTGTTCCCGACGAGCTACCTTCATAAGCGAGACAAATATCGCGGTCCCTTGGATTCTCACTTAGCCAGGTTGGACTGTAGTTGCTGCAAGGTTTATCTACTAATGCAAAAGTCTGATAACATCATCCGTACATCAAAGGCCGCACGTCTGTCTGTAATAACAAAAGTTTGCGCCAAGGCCTTACGTGTTTGCGTACAAATTATGTATTACAACCGACCCTACGCTCCAATGTATTCCCTCAAAAAGCTTTTGTGTTAAGCTAGAATTTACATACGAAAAATCAGAAATGTTATGCTAATCTAAATTGTATCAAACAATGGAAATTAGAATTTTCTAGATGTTTATTTGAAACTTAAATAAATAATTTGACAGAAAAGTTTATCGCTCTATCTGATGCAGAAGCAGAACCCCCGTAAGCTCCTGGCGCCTGTGCGCCAATAATGGGTCTTGGCGCCCTTTAAATATTTTGAAATATCTGTTTTTTGATGGCAGGTTCTTAAAATAAAGCAAAGAACTAAATATTTTTTTGTTTTATTTTCAAATTTTTTTAGGCACTTGTCTTTGGCACCCTTTAAGCATGGCGCCGTGTGCATTTCACAGTTTGCATAGCGGGGGCCCTGAGCAGAAGCCATAAACATAAAGTGAAAAAAGAGATATTTAGAGAAAACACACCACATTTGTGGTTCCTCTGGCATTGCAGATGTCCGTGGGCGTCGGACCAATTAACTTAGTTGATCCGTTGCTGGTCTGCCCCCTTCTCCTATAAAAAAAAACTTAAATTACTTTCTTACTTAAAGTGCATCTCTGATTTATCATTGTCCATCAACATATTTGATAGCAGTTTTACAGTAGCGCAAAATTCATTTAATATAGAAAGATAGATGCAATTAAATGTATTGTAAGCCGCACTTCAATAGTAGAGTTGACATTGTACCAAACTCCGCGAGTGCCTACTCAATGACAGATGAAAACCGCCCGCCCACTGACATAGTGATGTATTCCCTACTATATTGCACTGGTGGTTAAAATGTTGAATACTTTATGTGGATATTTGAGACACATCGAGCACAGTAAAATATTTACAGATAGATTGTTCAATCAAGGTCCAATTTAAATTTTTCTTAATAGATATAAGAACGACAATAATATTACGATTCACATAATAAGTAAATGACTACGAAAGTAATCGTTGTGTTTATCAGCATAAGTTGGTAAGAAATGTACCTAATTCTATTATACAAAAACTAGCGACCCGCCCCGGCTTCGCACGGGTGCAATTCGGTATAATGCCGATATTAAATACTGTAGCGTTTGCAATGTAAGCGCTAAAAATGTGTTAATTTACGACAACATATTAAAAACCTCTAAATGATCAGTGTTACTCTACTATATTATGAATGTATTATACATGAAAACCTTCCTTATGAATCACTCCATCTATTAAAAATATAGGGACAAACATAAAAAAGCATTATTGTTTTATACTATGTAAGGATAAGACACTTTCCAAAATCCACACAGTGGTAACAAAAAAGTTCATTCGAAGCTTTTAAAAATATGCTTTATAAAAGCTGTTATTGTTATAAACAGTTTTATTCTGGCCTTTTAAAAGTTGGTTGGAAAATATATTTAATGTTTGAAAGCGAGCTGAAGTTTAGCAGCGCATCTATCCCAGGATGTGAATACGAATCGAGCGTGACTCTCGCCTCGTGCCTTCTAATGAAATATTTAAAAGTATGCAGAAAAAGTCGCTTAACTATTTTATATAGTTTAAATAAAAATATTACGAAATAAAATGCTAGGTATAACAAAGTATATATTTTCTCCTTTTTAATTATGTTGTCAACGATTTTTATAACTGTAGAATAACCTGGGCGCTATTCAAAGAACTTTTCGATTAGCGATATCGCTAATATAATCGATAAAAATGCATAAAACTGACAATGACATTCTAAAAGTCATGTGCTGGTCACGTGTGAGATATCGAACGTCATTGTCAGTTTCATACAGTTTTGACGTTCACTATAGAATCGCTTCGTAGCGAATGTACCTTAGGTGACCCCCTGAAATGTAAAACGAAATGTAACTTTATTAAAAGTTCAAAAAAGTCTATTTTAACTGTAACTGTTAACTAAAAAAACATTTAAAATTAATGTGTAGTCATAGTTCTGGTGATGATATATAGAAAAATGGTCTCTATATGGTCGTAATACGGCTACTGCGTTATTTAGCTGACGACGAATTATATTTGACTGCAAATCGGAATTCGGAGATAAACGAGTGCGATATTGCAACTAACTACGAGTAACAGCGCTGCGTGCAATTTTTAAAGTTTTATTTTTAATTTCACGCCATTGTTACGTACGAGTACCAGCTATTTTGCACAATCAAACTAAGCCAATTTAACAACTTCGCGTTTTTATTAGAATTTACGTTGTAATTTCTTGACTTATTATAGATATAAGAATTAACATTGATTTTCAAAGTACGAGTATCACATAGAATGAATATAATTCGCCTATTTATATGACATATTTGTAATACTACACTTATTATTCACTAGCTGTTGTGCGCTACTTCGTCCGCGTGGGGTTAAATAATATAGTTTTTGTTACTCGGGGATAATGTAGCTTTCTTATGGTGAAAGAATTTTTGAAATCGGCCCAATAGTTCTTGAGTTATTTCAATACATACAAAATACAAAGTTTCTCTCTTTATAATATTAGTATAGAAGTATAGATATACAAATCATTATTTGATTTTTTTAGAGAATACTAAAAATCACTTTAAGGGAATATTTAAAAATTCTTTCATTGAGGTTTTACACTGTGTGTGTCTATTACACAGATGTATCAAATATAACATCCATTAAAGCTAACTGTTCGCAAAGCAGTTTATCATTTTGCCAAATTGTCAAATGCGTGTCAGGTTGCGCCGGCGAGCGCTGAGCGAGGACTGGTCAATTTCCATTAGCAGATTGAGTTCAGCTGTTTGCAGCTGCTTAAAATATAAACGTATTCAATTTCATTCCGTTAACATCCAGAAGTGTTGAACTCTAATAGCCGTAATCCATACTATTATTACAAAGAGATACTTTGTATTTTTGTATGTATTGAAATATCTTAAAAACTACTGGGACGATTTCAAAAATTCTTCCACCGTTAGAAAGCTATATTATAAGTCGCGAGCAACGGCGAGTTCTGAATAAAGCAAATGAAAAATAATTTCAAGTGTTGATGAACCGGATTGAATAATGTTAAGACTGAAAATTAAGTAACCTTTTACAAATTTTCTTTTACTAAACATTTCATGATTAAATCAACGATGTAGAGATGGGAAAAAAATTGTATACTATTGTATTATTTTAGTGATTTTGAACGTTAATTACTTTTGTAAATTACGTAATGATAAATTTAAAAACTAAACCCAAATCTACGATCAACCGACATACATTACACATTCACAAAGCCAGTGCTGACCTCTATTACACGAACGACGCATATGATACTCGAGTGCTTTTTAATGTATCTTTTTAATAACAAACGGACAGTTTTTAACAAATTTAGCTTCACCTAGTATTTCCCTGCCTTTTACTATTAGTTAAACTAAACGCTAGTAGCTAATTATGACGTGTTAAAAGTTGTCACATACGACTTTAAACATGGAAATGAGTACTTTAGCGAGTTCTTCCGCTGTAGTATCGAGTCTGAAGCCGAGTAATTGGTACAAATTTAGTCCGTACTAACTTTTATTACACCAGTGTCGCGCTGTTTGACTTCTCTTCACACAAACTCTAACTTAACACGCTTTTAACATAGTTGTATAATTTAATAACAGACTTTAGCTTGGATATTGTTGGGAGAGTGTCTTCGTGTTGCTAACTTGGATACAAGCAGATAAATGTTTTAGCTTGTGTGTAATTAACTAGGTTTAATTACTAAGTGTATTTGGGAAAAATTGTTTGTAAAATAATTACATTTTTAGATTTGAAATTAACTCACGGCACACGACGTTAGGTTGACAGATGACAGATAGAAAAAGTGACCGCGGCCACTATTTGGTTTGCGACAAGAAGATTTTTAAGCGCAATCTCGTGGAGTTTATAAGCGAACACTAAGTAAATTATATTTAGCATTTAGATATTAATTGAATATTTAAAGAATTTTATGTACTAGATAGACGAAATAAAAATTGTTTGTAGTTCAACGCGCTGGTACGAGAAGAACGCAATATTTGTCGACTTAAACTTATTTATTGCAAGAAGTTCGGTATTATTAGGCCTATTACTAATATTCCATTTGTCCGTAGTGAATTGATGTGAAATAAAATGCTGCTCTAATTAAGCTAAACATGGGGATTAAATAAATAATGAGGGCGGTCGTGTAATGCCGTATGCCGTATGCTGTAATGCCGCACAGGCGGTGTTCGCTGCACACTGATTTAAGAAACTAGTCCTCCGAACCGCACTTGATTACACAGTATTGATTGTTTGAAAGATAAATAAAAATAAATGTAATTCATATTATGATGTCATATGTTTATTTTTCCGGTGTATAAAAAAATAGCTATAAATGAAAACTGGACGGTTGGTAAGTATGTATACACAATACACGTACACTTAGAGACGCCATTTTGTCTGTGTTGATAGCTGTGTAAAGTTCCCGCTGAGGGAATATTTTGCGCTCGATTTGAATTTATTTCCTTGAAATAGTGTTACAAAATTGTACTCTTTTTATTGTAAAACTTTAGTAGACTGAGCTAGTGTACATGTCGTTTTATAGTGTTTTTGTATCTCTCTGTCTACATTTTTTAATTCATTTAAGTATTATTTTTGCTATTAAAACAACCGAAATATGGCCAACTATGAAAGAAATTATTCAAATCCGGTGTTTACAAAAAAAAGAAGACAAGAATACATTTTGGGTACTGCATACATTTTTACTCTACGTCGTTATTCATAGAAAGTGTCTGAAAATGTAGATTATACATCCTTTTACGAATTCTATAAGTAAGTAACGGGTAAGTTGGTCGCAAGCTCTCGCAACGCATGAACTTGTAACTTATGATATTTAACGGTACAAACTGCGGCGCACCATTTTGCACACCATTTGAATAAATCTTATGAAAAGGACAAAGTTGCGCGGCTCTGAAACACTCAACTTATCTTCTTTGAAATTCCAAACTTGTTTCAGTTCTGGCTTCATAGAACATGTTATATTAGTTGCCTTAATATACTCGGAATTAATAACAGATTGGTAACGGTAACTATATATTAAAGGTGAGATGCATTAGGTATTCCTTGAGATTATCAGGCTTGAGAACTTCTAATTAATTTTAACAATAAGAAAAAAAAACACAGTTTAATTAGAATTTGTATTTATATTGCAAAAATGTCATATTTTTAAGTCTACTAATTATTTGCAACAAGATTATTGTCGTAAGTTTAGGCTTACACTGAAATCTTGCGAACACAAATCAATTACATTGCCAAGGTACGTTTGTTGTGGTCGCTGAAGGCAGGTGTTGCGTCGACAGCCTCCGGTTTTCAGGTTATTAATGACTGTAAGCCTTTGAGTAGTGACGTTCTCTGAAATTGAGACTATTCTGTGTTAAATTCTGTATTGTAGTTTACTGTTGTTGTTACAAATACAATAGAGAGATATTTGCCGCACATAGAGAGGTTAAGAGGTCACTTAGGGAGTCTTTTATTCTAGATTTACGATAAGATGTCTAGACTTAGCTGCAGTATTATCCATTTAATAAATGTAAGCACGACATTAACAGTTAAGAACAATATTTTGATACTGATAGCGCCATCTACATTTATTTAACGGTATTAAAATTGCGTGTAATTCTTAACAAAGGCAGAATTTCCTTGATTCGAGAATTAACTATCAGTATTGTGAAGCGATGTTTTTGTAGTACAAAGTTAGGAGCGATGTTATAATGTAATCAAAGTTGGCAAGTGTCCGCCACTCATTAAATTAACTAACTATTCTCGAAGCAAAACGGATTAAACTTGGAGTCGAAAGTAAGGGGGTAGGGAAGGGGCTGACACTTGTATAATAAAGCGAAGCATAGATGAAGTTTGCTTTGTCGTAATTATATCTCGTGGTTTACTCCCAAAGTTGCTCCAAGTTGCTTCAAGTTAGCACGCGCCAACTTATATCGTTTATAACTTTATTTGGATAACATATGACAATTTAAACGTTCACATCTTAATGGTTTTAAGTTATTCAAGTACATATAAATCTACAATTTACAATTGTTAATAGTTTTTACGTTGCTGACATATTAGTTTTTATAAAAATAATAATACAATAATAATAATCGAGATCGTCACGACCACATGACGACCACGTCGGCACTAAATATCATTCTATTTATCACACAATACGAGTCGCGTACACGACATTAACCGAGTGATTAATCCTCGAATTACACAAGTCTACGCACCTCTACAGACTTCTACAGTTGTCTACGCCCCTCTTCATTCTTCTACAAGTGTCTACGGCCTGCTACAATGCTACGTAACTCACGAACTATCGATTTTTCTAAACGAACTTGACGGTTTCTTTAATTCAAAATCCCAAAATATGACTCTAATGTCTCTTCTGGTATTGTACGAGTTATATTTCATTAAAATAGTTTCAATTTAATAGTCGCTCGTGTATTCCTTTAATATAATTACTTTACGTGTAAACAAGAAGTAGTGATAGTAGAAAGCAGTTGCAGTTAACTCGTCGCATTGGGACCGCGAGTAATTACCTTGGGCCGAACTTACTTTGTACTTTGTTTTTACACGACTATATTGCATCTTTACTTACTTTATGTAGAAACGACAAGACATCTGTGGTTCCTCTGGCATTGCAGATGTCCGTGGGCGTCGGACCAATTAACTTAGTTGATCCGCTACTCGTTTGCCCCCTTCTCCTATAAAAAAATAAAGACCAAACACTTTCTTATAAAAGTGTTATGTACTGTTTTGCTATATATTATTTTAATTTATTAACATTTATAAACACTAAGATAGGTATCTTGTACAAAAACTGGCTCGCAATATCTAAAATGGTAAGCGTACATTATATTTTAATCTCCCTATAGCATTCCATTGTATACTAGAATGTATTTAAAAGATAAAGACCACCGCTGCTATCTGCTTCCCTGGTAACGTACGCCATAATTTATAGTTGAAATCAGCTATCTAATGTAACGAAGAACGCGCTCGAACTATTAATCACAAAGCTAATCTTCCGCGAGGCAGCAGGCAGCAGGCAGCAGGCAGCAGGCAGCAGGCAGCAGGCAGGTGGACTCGTGCGAAATATATGAATCCTTGTGCAACAACAGTTATTTCCGAATGTTACTTAAGGATTATTAATGGCTATCTTCAGTCCTCGCTACTCTCAGTTTGACTTATTTGGACTAAAAGATAAATAACGTGTAAGTTATGTTTTGGTACAAGATTGACAATTAATTCTTTACTCCGTTCTTATTAATGTAGTCTATGAGTAATCACTAGGACTATGATATTGTTAAGGTCCTAATTCGATCTAAGGACTTTTAATATTAAAAATGCAGTACAAAAAAGCAACATCAATGGCTTACAAATTACAATAGGTTGAATATTTTTATTAATTTATTTAAAAATGGAACGAGTACGAACTTGAGTTTCAAAGCGAAATAACAAAAGAGTATCGAATGAACTTTTTAAATAAGAAGGCCACAAAGACGTTTATACGTTGTTCCCGGTAGAAAATAAAAGCAAGGCGGAGCGGGGGCGAGCTCGCAGGCTTTTAGTGTACACTTTATTGCATCTATTAAACTCTCCGCTTCAAATCTTCCAGCAACTGCAAACGTAACCAAAGTAATAACGTTACAATGATCACTAAACTAATTCACTGCCTTCGCACAAAAACAAAGGAATTTTAATTAAAAGGTTAAAAACATGACCAGAGTTAACCCTTTGAAGACATCATACGATAGTTGTCGGTATCGTTTAATCCAAAACATGATTTTAAAGTTGGTTTACGTTGTTTGGTATACTTTTATTCAAAGTTCATCATTTTGTTACTCGTCTTAACGTTTAAGTGATCACAATTTTTAAGTCAGACACCTATTAATACTATAAAACGAGTATAAATCTTTGGTTTCCTGCAGTCTATTGTATGTATAAATGTAAATGTGGAGTGTGCCAGCATCTGCGGTGTGCGGGCACTCGGTATGCCGGCCGCGGCCGGGCTCCCGGCGGAGGCCACGCGCCGTGTAATCCCACCATTTATCTGGATCCCGCTCACATCGAATGTACCTTAATCGTTCGATTGGAATTTATTTATATGTTTCACGGACATCAAATAAATTAGGGTCGATCGTCGACCGATTTCTACGCTCATGATTTTTCGTGGCGTAAAAGAAATGTTATTTTTCTTTGAATAGAAACTAATAGTTCGGACTGAATTATTTTATTTTATACTTCTTAAACATCACAAATTCATTTCTTAATCTAAGACTTAAAAAGACATGTATTTGTTATAGTGAGATGCATATAGTTAGGAGAGCTCAGATAAATTACGCTTCGCTTTGGCAAAGCGCGATGCTATCACACCGTGAATAGCTTAGCTTGAAGCTCAAAGCGTCGATTACGTGCTATAAAGGCGCAAATGTGTGAAGTTGAGATACAAGGCAACCGTCTCTAGTTTTTTAATACACTTTGGTTCAAAGTAACATAGAAAAACCAGTATAATATGACCTCCGTAAACAAATAGGACATAAGCGGTATACGATATAATTTTATTAACAAATTTTAACGATAGTTTTAAACAATTATTAATGAAATATAGCTTCGCATATTTGGTTCGGGATAAAGGGCTATAAAAATTTAAATTTTAATCCGGCTAGCTTTTATCTCTGTCGATGACATGTTATGTTAAAATACCCAACATATTTTCATCGAAACGATTTAAATTGGGACCGGCCGGAGAATATTTTCGAAGTGGAATTTGATATGATAATATTTGCAACACAAAAATGTAAATAATTTTAATTTTTAAAAGACATTCTTTATTGAATAAAATGAAAAATACACTTTGTAACGTTTACTTTTGTGCTTAAATGAAAGCAATTAAAACTTTGCTGAAAGCTAATTAATTAAAATACTTAATAAACGTTGTAAAACTACGAGTATCAACTAGAGAGCTCTAACGGCATAGACGAAATAAGAATGAAATACAAAGCACAAAACGATTTTAATCGCGGTTGTGGCGCTTTTGTTTTAGTTTCACTTCTTCAACGCTAGATGTCGTTAGCAGTATAATTTGTGAATAAACCATCAAAAAACATGTATGCGAGTATTGTAATGTTTAATATTAAAAGAAAATACTAAGTTAAATAAAAGTTACAATACGTTTAGAGATAAAATAATTCAAAAGGTACCATTTTCTAGAAACAAAGGGCGTAATGTGTCTAAATTACGGCTCTCACGTCGAAAAACTTTCATAAAAACTTATATTCCTTAAGTCTTCGCTGTGTAATTATTACACGACTGGAGTAACACGGACTTAAATTATTCTCTAAGGTGACCCGGTACAACAACTGTACACAACAGCCGTGGAAACCGTGCCAACTGCCGAGCCTCACAATAAGCTAAGAGTGCCCTCGGCGCAGTAATCGCTACTCTTTTGGACTCAGGCCTCGCTGTTATGTCTACACGAGGGTAACAAAGTAAAGCAAAACAGCAGAAGCAGTACGGCTACGATAGTGCGTTCAAATAATAGCAGTACTGTCTTATATAACTGCTCTACCGCACTGAGCTACCCTCGTGTCCACAACTGCTGTTACTATACAAGTCTTTGATATTTTATGCTGCACTAAATTTTTATATAATTATGTAGAACAAAGCACTTGCACCAGTTTCACCGCTCTTCACTTTTCCTTTGTTTTATTTATGTCGCATATAATATACTTTATTCCAGTTTATTCATTTGGGTGAAATCATTTGTGTCAACAAGGCAAAAAACCATTTAAATATGTACTTCGTAGCTGTTGTCTGAGACTACGTCTGTAAGTAACCTATGTGGTCTCCGTGCAACATTTCATCGAGACTCAATGGGTCGTTCTGGAGGTATCTTCAAACAAATATCCATCCAAACATCAACCTTATAATTATTATCTTACTAATATATAATGCGAAAGTTATAACATACAAAACTAACAAAGAGAGGCGAATAAATGCTACGATATCATAGTGAAACAACAGAGCGTAGTTAGCTGCAAGCTGGCAGAGTGCGGCGCCGGGACAATGTGCAAGGGCCCTCGCGGTAAAGCGACGCGCATAGGGCCCTGCGGCGTGCTGTAGAGCCCTGTGGAGTGTCGTAGGGCCCACTCTGCGACCGACTCTTCTCTCGCATAACGAGACAGCTTTTCGAAACGTTTATTTCTCAGTTACTGTTTAGTCGTGTGTTATACAGACTAAACTCTGACATCAAAATGCAAATATACACAAGTATTGAATATTAGACATAATGTCAGAAGTACTTACGGTTACGTCTACATTTTTGTTTCTCTTCAATCATCTTTCAATTGTTGTTAACACTGCCTTGTACAAAAGTTTGCCTTTTATTGTAACAACAGTTAGGAATGAAAAAGGAGTTTTTAATAAAAGCGAAATGCAAAGAAAACTGAAAATAAATGTATACAGGGTGTCCCAAAATTCAACGATAAGCCAGTGCCAGTACATCACCTGATCGGTACCTGCATAGGGAAAATTAATTTAAAAAATCTAACTCTTTTAGTTTAAAAGTTATGTTAACTTATTTGAATTTAATTGCTCTTTGATACCCGACCCCATTCAAATACCCACTGTCTCTTGAGCTATAAAGATATCCCTGCTTTTTTATTTGTAATGGGTAGCTTAGTAACATAGCTAATAATTGCAGTTGAAAACGGGTCCTAAATATCTGTAGTTTAAGTACAAAAAAATAATTACTTTAACTGTTTGCTTAAAATTTTCGAATATTTTAACTTTTCATCAACTTTGTCATGCTACCGTGAAAAATAAATGTATGGAGGGTACCTTGGCATGTTGCTACAAAAGTTGGCGCATCTCATCAAGATTCTAAAATGGTACAATGTTATGATAGAAATATGCAAGAACCCTGTTAATATTTTTTTTCAAGTACTGAAAAGGATTATTTTGCATAGTTTCGAAGAACTTTACTAAGTGTTTACACAAGTTTTAAGGTACAGATTTGTGTATAATTACCTTTATTTACACGTTTTGAGGTACGAGCGTGTTAGAAACCTACTATTAATAAGTCGGAGTGCAACATCATCATCACCATCACAATCACAGTAGAGAAGAAACAAAAACTAATTATTTCGATTAAATTCTGTCTAGTTGGTGGTGGTGATGCTTATGATGGTTTAAATGAAACTCATAATTGTTATTTTATTTCATTAAAGTTAAGAAATAAAGTACCCCAGGGGGTCCACTTATTATGACTTTACTACCTGTTTCACTCCGACTTATCAATAGTATCTAACACGCTCGTCCCCCAACACGTGTAAATAAAGGTAATTATACACGGATCTGTAACTTAAAACTTGTTTAAACACTTAGTAAAGTTCTTTGAAACTATGCAAAATAATCCTTTTCAGTACTTGAAAAAAATATTAACAGGGTTTTTGCATGTTTCTACCATAACATTGTACCATTTCAGAATCTTGATGAGATGCGCCAACTTTTGTAACAGCATGCCACGGTACCCTCCATACATTTATTTTTCACGGCAGCATGACAAAGTTGATGAAAAGTTAAAATATTCGAAAATTTCAAGCAAACAGTTAAAGTAATTATTTTTTTGTACTTTAACTACTGATATTTAGGACCCGTTTTCAACTGCAATTATTAGCTATGTTACTAAGCTACCCATTACAAATAAAAAAACAGGGATAT
The DNA here is from genome assembly GCA_013186455.1 of Papilio dardanus tibullus. NCBI lineage: Eukaryota > Metazoa > Arthropoda > Insecta > Lepidoptera > Papilionidae > Papilio > Papilio dardanus. The sequence goes on along the minus strand of QDHC01004451.1, from coordinate 746,088 downwards.
CTTTGTAGCTCAAGAGACAGTGGGTATTTGAATGGGGTCGGGTATCAAAGAGCAATTAAATTCAAATAAGTTAACATAACTTTTAAACTAAAAGAGTTAGATTTTTAAAATTAATTTTCCCTATGCAGGTACCGGTCTGGTGATGCACTGGCACTGGCTTATCGTTGAATTTTGGGACACCCTGTATAAATTAAAGGATGGCCGACATCGCGCCGGCGAGTTGTAAGATTGTTTTCTCTTTACAAGTGAACTCTTAACGATGTTAAAAGTTCACTTACAACTTCTCAACAACCTCCAATTAAAAGTCCGCTCTCGCTTCGACTTCACTTAACTATATATTAAAACGCGATCCCATCAGAATCATCATCTTAACACTAACCATTTTTACACTATTTCACTTTCTACTATGGCTTAAAGATACCGACAACTTAAGACCTTCTCCTTTTGGGAAATCAGTTAATAAGTCGATTTGTATTTGGGTTGTGTATCACATTTTATGAAGTTTTTAGTTACTTAAATATTAAAATAATTATTGTACTGAATAAAACTGCAGAAATCACATGATGAAATTATATTATTATCGATAAAAAATTGGCCGTTTGTGCTAATCTTTTTATGACGTGTTTGAAAACTGTTAATGCGACTTCTGCATTGAAACGTTACATTTGTTTTTTTTTATAGGAGTAGGGGCAAACGAGCAGCGGACCAACTAAATCAATTTTCATGTTTTCTTTTTGTTGTAAATATATATTTTTTTTGTGAGAGAAAAGACATCTATATTTGACTTTCCGTAGGTATGGTAATAGGTAGAGATTACAAAAAAAGATATTTTTTATAAGTTGTGAAAAAATAAGTATTTGTTTTAAGGTCAATTTTTCTTAATTAAATAGTGGCCTGGATAAAACTTTTGCGTATAGAAAATGTAGAAGATTCGCATTTGTTTTTAAAAGGTTGGAACATAAATTTGCATATGACATTGTTTACTCTTAGAGAATTCTCCTAACATTTATTTTCTTCCCCTTTGTCGTTTGTCCTTGTTAATGGAATCGGAACAAATATTTAATATTTGCGGTACAAATGTCAGGTATTCTTGGAAGTTGGTTATAGTATTATGACAACATTTTATTTGTTTCTAATTTGGTCGATACAGTATAAAGGTTAATTTTCAAATATAAAACAACGTTGAAAGTTAAGGTAATATCTTCTATTTACATAATTAGACTCGCTCTTTTGATGTTTTATAAAAATATAAAGGGACACCTGGTGACTAACTTTTGGCTCAGAAACATTCGCTTGAAAACTTTATTCATAAATCAAAATAAATTTGCTTAGAAGTAATTTTAAGAGTTTCTTTCATTTTTTCAGTCGCCTCGTCGCTGACATTTTTTTTTTGATCTTGTTGCCGCGTTTGTTTTGTTTTTTAATTTATAACAAAAATTTTAATTAAAAGTTTTACATTTACAAAACATTTAGAATTCATGGAAATTATTCTTGATCTGTCAACTTTATTTATTAGTAAGCAAAAATAGGAGACAAATGTTTAGGAAAGATTTTTATTTTTGTTTGTATTGAAATAACTCAAAAAGTAATCGACCGATTTAAAAAATCTTTTACGAATAAAAAGCTACATTATCAATGAACAAGTAACAACACATGCTATATGAATAACACATGTTACTTTTATTTAAATTCCAGCCAGACTAAATTGCGGGCACAAGCTGATCAATACAAACAATTAGTTACCTCAAGTGAGATAGATAACAATATTTTTTGATTAAGATTCCAGTAATGGCAACACTCGGTAAAGTATCATCTGATTGCTATTCCTTTTTGAAAATATCCTAATGATCAATGAAAAAGACAGTAAGCTGTTACAATTTAAATGTAATTAACTACGGACTACTTCTTTAAATATTACAAAATCGCATTAAATCAAAGTTTTTACTTCTAAAGCCACGGAAATTGGATTTGTACAGCTTTATTTAAATTCAAGAATATTACAGAAAAGATGTTTTTTGTTGGCGACTTTAAACGAGGCTGATTTTTATTTATAATACTTTTCCTTCGGGACTTTATGCCGTCTGCTTTCTCAAAAGCTTTAGGTAAACAATGTTCACTTTTTTTTACATTTAAACCTTACTTAAATTAAGTTAACGTTGTAAATAAAATAAAATATTTCAATTTTAACATTTTTTTTTACAATATTTAATATTTAAGTTTAAAATATTGTTCACTTATACAATGTAGCAGCGAGTAACGACACCAAAGCCTTTGAGATACGAAAGGTGTATTAAGTGTAGAAAACATAACTTTAGTTTTGTAAAGAAGGGCGCTGCGAGCAAAGAACTAAGAGTTATTTGGTAAGGTTGGCGTGCGTTCTATTGAAGATATCCACACGAGGGTAAGTGGGGTAAAATCAGGTCTCCTCCTTTTTCTTTCGAGCGCTTTTCATGGTGCTTTGAAAGCGTTGTCAATATTTTGAGCGCTTTGAATGGGCTTCTGTAGTAGACGTCAATGGCGCGGTAAGTGGGCGCGGTTGTTGTCCACATGTGTCGACAATCTTGTCACGGATTGTATATTAGTTCATGTAAAAAATTAACAATTTCAATAAACAACTTAACAACTTCCTGCCTCGCACAGCCGTACTGTGGAATGGTCTGTCCTCGGCGGTATTTCCAAACCGCTACGACTTAGGGTCCTTCAAGAAGCGAGCTTATCACCTCCTCAAAGGCCGGCAACGCATCTGTGGTTCCTCTGGTATTGCAGATGTCCATGGGCGTCGATGATCACCTTGGTGTTCCCGCTGCTCGTTTGCCCCCCTTTCTTATAAAAAAAAAACTACTAGCCACTAAGTTACACCATAGTAATCCTAGGACAGTTTAAACGTTTTTCAATTGATAGTTTAATTCTTTATAATTCATTTGTAAAAAACACATCAAGTTAATTTAAAGAGCAGGAACAAAACCACAGGATTTATTGTTTTAAAAAATAATATAAAAATAATACTTATTTGCTGCATTTTTTAAATATAATACTGTTTCGTGATAACATTTATCACGAAACAGTATTTATTTCCCAAAAAAAAGAAATCATAAAAACATTTTCGCTAAAAAAAATACAATTTGTGTCGGAACCAATGGAAATATCTTTATTAAACTTAGATTCCTTTAAAGATAGCTCAAAGCAAATTAGATGTGAAGGGTTGCGATAGCGAAGCCACAGAATTAATGAAAGGCTTTCATTGAAGGAAAAAATTCCGTCGGGAAAAAATTGAATGTCGGCTTTGAGATTAGAGTTGGTTTAGCGACACGTCTCTTGTACCGGAACCACGGAGTTTATACCTTAATGTTTAATTAATTTCAAATATTCTTTTAGATGTTTTCTTGCGTTCTATCTAAATTAGATCATTATATTTTTGCATTTATATAGCTTGGAATAATTGCTAATTAAAATTTAACGAAACTAAAAATAATTTCGTTATAAAAACTTCAACGTTGAACAACAACATTGGGTAAATACAAAATAACACTGTCCGAAGACAATTTCATTTGTCCCGACAGGCGTACGAGCTCCGAATGTTGAGCCCGCTCCGAACTGGATACGGCCAGATTGTATCGAACTAAACTGATAAATTCTAATAAAGAAAACAAACGAATTTGAACACAAATAAATCTATTCTGTCAGATCGTTAATTTACGTTGTTTTCTAACATTATAATAAAAGCTTCATATAATCAAAGCTTCATTAGACTGATGTCACGCAAAAAATGGCCTTACATCGAAGCAACATCTCCGTTTGTATCGCGAATTCGGTTTAATGAAGCACAGGGTAAAAAGAGTAATTTATTTATAACGACCCATGATCGTATTTGGAAAATGTAATGAGCAATTAGTAAAATTACTCATTTTACCATGATTACTTCAATCTCGTTGTGCCGGACGTTCGATATTTAAATTTTCATATAATTTCAATTTGATGTTCTTTTTTTTTACCGCGTTACGTGTGACGTGGGCGTTAATCCGTAGCAGACCATTCATAAAGCGAGTGGACTGTATCAGCATAAGATCTCTGTTGCTAACGCGATAACCTAAACCGTTTCCCTCGGACATGCTTTAAAAACATTAACTAAAAAAGCTTCTGCCTTTTTATCTACATGTAAATGTTAATTTAATTTTAATCGTCACAAGGAAAAAGGCTTCTTTAATATTTTCAGAGTTAAAGTATATAAATTCTGTAGTTTGTGTTCTATTTCTATTTATTTATTTATATACAATCTGGACGTAAGCCGCGAAATAAATGTTTTTTTTAATATAATTGGCATTTCTATTTTTCTTTCAAGTGCGTCGACAAATATCTGGATAAGTTCTGTTAAGTGCCAAAATGTCTTCTATCTCCGTACCTTGAAGGCAGTTACTTTAGCAATAAATCAAAAGAAAGTTGTTTATGAAGTTATTCAAAGAGGGCATCGTTCTTCAGAGCGGAAGATATTATAAAGCTATATTAGAATGGAACATTATAATGTATTTTCATAACTAAGAGTGAGTTTATTAATCAACGTCAGTCCTATTATATTAATAAAGCTAGTAAAACAGGTTTTTAATGTTTTTACAAGACAATAATGCAAGACACAAACAGTTAGAACATCATACTTCCAAACAAAAAGATATTAGTCTACTATGTAATTAGATAATTGTTTACTAGATAAGCTTAAGAAGAGTAATTACTTCAACAGTGTACAAATATGAGCTAAACTATATATATAAATAGCTATTTAATAAATATCTAACAACAGACAGAAAGACAATGAGATACCTCGCAGGTACTCGAGTTGACTGCGCTGTGCTTGTTAGGTCATAGTTAATGTTGCACACGTCACGGTAATGATGGACTTGACTTATCTAGAAGCTAGCTCATTAGTAGACGACCTGAGCACATTCAATCCTACAATGTACAGGGTTCAATGGACAAAGAAATTCTTAATATTTAAAATAGTCTAAATATAAAAAGAAAAGAATGGTTTCTATTGACTGTCACGATTAATATTTTATTATGAATTGAGATTTTATTCAAATAAAATCTTCATTGCAAATAAATCTAATGGATTGTAAATCGAAAGTTAAAATAAATAAAATAATATTTAGTTCAATTGATGTTATATAAATTGCACGAAATATGTTACGTAATATTTATTTGGACAAAAATAAAATGTAAAACGTAACAACTTCGTTTTTTATTTATATTTAAATATAATATTGTACTTACTACGAAACTATTTAAATAGAATAACAGCTTGAAAATACTAAACTGCAAAAGCGGCGCGGAATATTACTTGGGACGTTAGCACTTCCCAAACTTCTTACTTACTTTGTGCGGTACATTCTATTAATTTACACAACAAAGTAACATTATTAATTTTTAATATTAAACTATAATATCGCAATTTCTACGAAAATATCTTTAATAATAAAAGTCTATATTCTTTGTAAAATTAATCCTTAACCGTCCTGTCCAGACCCTAAGAGTCACCCGAAGAGTCTGCTAGTGGCATTTAGACCTGCGTCATTTTAAAATTTACTTTATCCAATGTTAGGAGACATTTGACCATCGCGTCTAGCCGTCGTTATAAAAGAACATCGTGATAAAAACATTTAACCGTTGTAACACATAATAATTTGTGTCTGCGCGTGTCGGCTTTAGTTTGGACAAATAACGCAGGCACGTGCCTCCCATAATTCTCCACGTGCCAACGGAACGTCTCGCAGACATTAATGGCTGAATAAAAAAATGGACTGCGTAGAAATTGTATACAATTTTTGTGTTTAACTTTATATAAAAATAGTAGATATAAAAAAGTAAAAAACAGTTAATAATATAATTGCTAAAGCATCATATATTTTTGAAGAATAGAATAATTTTTATTTAATAGAATAGGCTTCATTATACCGAGTTCGCGAATAATCGTAGAATTTGCTTTGGCGTGAAGCCGTTTTTTGCGTGACATAATAATGCGTGGTATAATAAAGTTGTAGAGTAAGAATTTTGACATAATTTAGTTTAAAACACACGACATTTTCGTAAAAGAAAATATAACGAATCAAATGAATGTAATATGGAAAGGCACTCTACCACTAATAAACATAATATTTTTTCTTTCACAATTCTGCTTACATTCCATATTTCAGGTGGAGGGAAGACATTAAGCGTGTAGCTGTAGGAAATATGGCAGAGACGTGATAACTTAATCTGTCCGGATGTAACTGACTTCCGAGAGGTACGTGTAAATAATTTTTATATTTCACTTAAGCAACGCTCTTTGCTTAACTTACTTAGATTTGTATTCTCATAGCGACTCCTTTTATTGCATAATACGACGTAATAACAACTCGTAACTTTGTGTTATTTAGAAGCGCTGCTTGTTACAATCGTTGGAAATGATAGCTGAGGAATATTTCTTTGATAAAAAGTGAGTTTAGACAAGATACGAGTACTTATGGAAAGATCGCCGTCAGAAATAGTAACTATAACTTTTTTAACACAGAACGTAGCCAAATTACAAGGTTGCCATACTTAGCACTAGATATTAAAAACCAATTGACTTCTTTATTTTGATTTGCAGTCGTAAATCTTTATTTTAAACAGAGACTGGCTCACAACACAACTTATTAGCTAGTAAGTTTTACAATTCGAGCGCATTTTTACTGTACTTTAGTGAGGCAACAAAATATTTTATGGCAGCACAAAGTGTAAGCTACTACTTACTAGATACACGTAAAGTTCAGCTCGCTAATGATCTAGGAAGTTTCTAGATGAGCGGTGACTTGGTCATTACGGTAAATGGCGGAAACGTAAACATGCTTGCAACTAATGAGCGCTCCGTTCATGCAGCCTGTCGGCGGAGGCTAACGACACGAGCGCACTTCAGCCGAATATCACGTGACTTCTAGTCATATTCAGGATAAACCAAAGATGTAAAAAAATGGTAATGATCATCAGCCTGTAACAATCCGCTGATGTAAGTCAACTCCAATGGCCTAAACAGTACGTGGAATTTAACATCTGGAATACTTATTTTTTTTAACCACAAAAAAGCAATGGAATAAAATATGCGTACTAAAATATATCAGGGAACACCTAGCTGGAATATGTCGAATAGAATATTCAAGGAAATAAATATACAAAACAGAATTTCTGTATTGAAAAGGATATTTTCGTTTGTACACAAAGCAAGGTAGGTACCGCTACTAGATTTCCCTTCTGAACTATTTTCGTACCCAATTGTTGCATTGAATTTTTCCGATACAATACAATTGGTGACAATTTCTTTATTTATTTTCTTCGTAAATACGAACTAGCAACACTTAATTAATCAATACATTCATGTAAATTTTAATTAGAAAACTTGCGCAATGCTTTTACATTATTTGCCGTATTTCTTATATTTTGTATTTGATTTATTTTCCCGGCTTCACACGGGTGCTAATCGGTATAATGCTGATACTAAATACTGCAGCGTTTGCAATGTAAGCGCTAAAAATGTGTTAATTTACGACACCATATTAAAAACCTCTAAATTATCAGTGTTACTCTACTATATTGGGAATGTATTATACATGAAAACCTTCCTTATGAATCACTTTATCTATTAAAACCGCATCAAAATCCGTTGCGTAGTTTTAAAGATTCAAGCATATATAGGGACAAACATAAAAAAGACTTATTATTTTATACTATGTCAGGATAAGGATAAGGATTAAAACGCTTAATCGTACTATTTCGCCTAAGCCACATAGCACTCGCCCACGCTAAGCTGCTATCAGCCAAATAAGTGACAAAAAAGAAACACTATCTTTTGGCCACCTGGCGGACGACTAATATCCTAAAGCTCTCTAGGGGCGGTGATACTTGACAAGTTATAAAAGACGAGCTACACCAAGTAAAAAAAACATAAACTTATTGATAACCTCCTCCTTTTTGAAGTTTAAAATATTAAAAACAATAAGATTGGCCAATATAAACACTGATAAGCAAACGGTTCATCGGTTTCCTTTCGTACACAGACACAAAACACGTGTATGTTTTTGCAAACAAAAATATGTTTCTGTGTGTTTTAAAGATGTTTTCAACTTTTAGTTTGGTTTTCATTGTAACTTTGACTTTTTTAACTGTAATCTAATTTGCTCATCTCCTCTTCCTTGTACCGCGCCTAGATACTTGACAAATTGAATCTATCCCCGCTGGAGGCAAGACAAAAGGTCGATTCGCATTTTATTCGCCATGTGACTCCACTGGCGGGGCCGCCTCACCGCGTCGGCCCCTCACCGCCTCGGTCTCATCACCGGTAATAGCATTTCAATTACCAGGCCAGTAGGCGTGACAACGAGCTTCAGAATTAATATAACAAGTCATACATATGTACATACGATAATATCAAGTAAAGTAGAGTAATTTATATTAGTGTTTTCATCGAGACAGTTTGAGAGTTATAGCCATAGATAGAAACAACAATTAAGTGGTTCTAAGTAGTTGTATGTGAATCTCATATTAATTTCCACGCGAGCTTGCTTATTGTAGACATTTAAATATTTCGTAAAATAGCTCAAATTATTTTTTCTTTACCAAGGATAGACCTGCTTGCTTTCGGAAAAGTAGGTCAATTCAATAGAAGATCATTCTCAGAATATTAACTTAGTAGTAGTAGAAATTAAGGGAATATGTGAAGACAATAATAGAATATTAATTAATTTAACGTTTTACCTAAATACGTTGTCCCGACATAAATTGCCGGCCGCAACGCCGCCTGCTCTTCTCTTTAAATAAAACTTAGCATTGTACCGAATTTTACCAAATATTCCCAGACTATAATTAATTCTTCATGTATACGCTGAGGGAAAACGATTTTTAATAACGTTACAGCTTTCCTTAACAATAACATTTGTATTGTGGTTTTAAGGTTCGAAAATGTGCGTCGTAGACTTTCATAACCGTCTCTAACGGCCGATTACCTACTGAATCAAATGTTAAAATAACAGACGTCATTTGTATGTAACTTATGAGTTTAATTGTGGTCGCATTTAGGATACATTTACATATTAAAATGACGTTTCAAAGTTCGTCTGTCAGGAATAAGGCGGAGAAATATCCTCATTGTATACGTCCTCTAACCTGTCTAATTACGTTTGAATGGATCATCAATTTGGATGCGTCAATGCAGATCACTTCAGAAATCCAGTGAAATCAGGAAAAACATTGATTACGTAGTTTCGGTTTTGACAAATCATATACACGTATACTTAGCACGTTTGAATTGTTTTCTAACAAAGATGACATAGTCGGTCGTAAGACAACTCTCGTTTCTCTCATAACATGCAAATTCAAGTGCTTTAAGTAAAAAAAATGTTCCTTAATGAAATATTCAGTAGGCTGCGAGCGAGCGGGGGTTATATCAAAACTTTTGTGAGCAACGACAAAGAGCTAAGAAAAACGAAAGGAATTCATTGTTTTAAAATAATTTAAAAAAATAATTTAAATTAAGAAAATAAATTATATTAATTTCAGATCAAAAAAAAGGTTTACATTAATAGATCTTTGGGTGATAATAACATGCGCGTGGTACGATGGTAAATGAACTGCAATGTATTAATAAATATATGCCATTTAAGTGTTGTGGCGTGGTAGTGTTGACAGCCACGCTGGCCCAGTGCGGGTTGGTCGACTCCACACATACCTTTGAATTTCTTTACCGATATGTACATGTTGCATCACGATGTTTTTCTTCACTGTAAGAGTGCCGGTATATGTAGATATGTACATATGAAAATCGAAAAACACATTGGTACATGGCGGGATTCGAACTCGGGACCTGCAGAATACAAGTCAAGAGCTAAACCGCTGAGCCACCGACGCTCACTATCTTGTATACTTTATGCTTATTACCAACATGATAAAATTATCAAAATTGCAGTTTGGTTTAAATTTCGTACATCTTAGTTTCAATATGAAAACTTGGTCTAACTCGAGCCATTCCTCAGAGGTGTCGCAAACTCGGGGCCCGCTGTTATCAGTTGTCATACAGTCGGACGGAGTTTAACTAAGTTTTTCTAGTAGTTCATTCTCGAAACTTCTGTAACGTCCTCTTTTAGTAATGGACTGCGCTCGGATAATGGCTTACGACTCCCTCCCCGCGCCCCGCTCCCGGCTCACATTTGCCGAGATTATTACCCACAGGAACGCTTAGTTTTTATTCTATTCGTTTATACACAATGTATTTTAAAGTTTGTAAAGATTTCATGAATATTTGCTTAATGTTGTGTCTTAAATACTCATAGTTAATGTACCTTCGTACCTAATTCGCGTAGAATCTTCCATTTAAGTCTTTAAGTGGCTGTATGAGACCCTATAAGATTGTTTTGATTCTCTCTTAAACACTATAATAGTAGAATTACGTATCCTTGTGCGTTGTGGAACTCTGTCCTCAGCGTTATTTCCAAACAGTTACGACTTAGGGGACTTCAATATCGGCGAAGAAATTCAAAGATATATTAGGTATTCACGCAAAATACGAGCTAGTCGTGGAGTTGCGGAAAATGGAGCCCATCATGGGTTGAATCTTTAACCTTTTTTTAGGGGACTTCAAAAAAAGAGTGTACTCCCTCAAAGGCCGGCAACCACATCTGCGGTTCCTCTGGCGTTGCAGTTGTCCGTGCTGCCCGTTTACCCTCTCCTCCTATAAAAAGAAAAAAAACGTTCTCAAAACATTCTCAACACATGTTGCCATTTCGAGTTGATTTAATTATTGTCAGCGTCGTCGTAAGCGATGATTTATAAACATCGATTCCATTAAAAAGGCAATTAAGGTAAACGATGTTGAAACGTATCGGCAATCATGTCGCAGTTCTATGAATAATAATAAGTATCGATTACAATACAACGAGAGGGAACGTCTCGTTTACAGATATTTGTCAGAAGGTATCTCCAGAACAGCAAAACGGATCTCGATGACATTTTTAACAGTTGTAGAATATAATCTGGAAGAAAACAGAAGTTTTTTCCTTACGGACGGAGTCGTCGACGATGCTAGTATGATTTAATAAGGTGCTGCAACGTAACTTAAACTGCGTAAATAAAACTACATCATTGCAAATTAACTCAAATCACACATATCGCGATGTCACATGATTATAACGTATACTACAAACATAGATACATTAAAAATATATAAGTTATTGTACCTGTACGAATGTCTTTTCTGATGATGATGATGAAGATGATATCCTCCTTGACGTATCCGTCCATGGCGAACCTTGGTGCTATGTCCGCGAGGGTTATCGGAGATGACTAGCAAAGCCTTCCTATATATCTTCTACAAGGGTGCTCGAAGCAATTGACGTACGGCATAAGAGTAAAAGCAGCGTTAACTACTTGAACTGATTTGACCTAAAGTTAGCGCATCGTTACATATCGTTCGCATATTACACATAGCCTACTATTACTATGTAGGTGTGAACAAGGGGCGGTAATTGTATAAACGATGTTCTGATTTCATCGAACAGGTTAACTATCTGGTATTAAAAGGACTGGTAAATTATACAAGTCGCCGCGCCCGTGGCGCCGGAGAGTAATTGAAATGACGCGATATAGCGTAGTATTACTAAAAGATTAGATCCAACTATATCTAGGAAATCATGTTATGTTGACTATTTAAACATTTTTAATACATTCCTTTAGAGAGAGTGTATACTTCGGTACATAAAATATATTAAATAAACGTATATAAAGGCGTCGGTGGCTCAAAGGTTTAACTCTTGACTTGTAATCGACAGGTCCCGAGTTCGAATTCCGCCATGTACCAATGTGTTTTTTTGATTTTAGAATTTCATATCTACATATTTTCCCGACGCTCTTACGGTGTAGAAAAACATCGTGATGCAACCTGCACATATCGGCGATGAAATTCAAAGACATGTGTAACGTCAACCAATCCGCACTGGGCCAGCGTGGTTGACTATGGCCTAGTCACGCCTTAGGGGGTAGGCTCCGAGCCCCTCGGTGGGGACGTTTAGTGAGCTGGTGACGATGGTAAGGATATAGTATCATTTATAAAGTCATGGACTTTTTTATTTCTATCGATACAGTGAAAAAAGTCTTTCAAAAGATTTTAAACATTCACAATTTGTTGAGATACAAAATGTGTGAAGAGATAGAAAAATTACAACTATTTGTCGATTCGTCAACATAACATTTTGGAATCCCTTCAACGATCCGAAGATAAATAAGCTTCGTATATCACATGAAAGCGCCGCTCAATGGAGCCGATGAAATGAAAAAGAATTTTTGTTTGAAAATTCTATGCAAATACGTTGACGAATTTTCAGTGTTAAAAATACACAAGGACATGAATATTTATTATATTTATAATACAAAGTGGCAAGTAGCTACCAGGATTCGCTGAAAAATTCGAAGCGACCCCTGCCCATAGACATCTGCAATTGCAGATGTGTTGCCTACCCTTAATCTACGGAGGAGGAGACGCACAGCAAGAGGATAATACCTCTTCTTACGAGTCCCCTCCCCCGCCAATCCACTTCCCCTTCCCATCCTTGTAAGAAAATGATAGAAATGGAAAGTGTCCTAAAATTAGGCCTCCGGCACCGCACTCGTCGGACGAAACACGGAATAGCTTCGATTTGACGCCTGCGATGATGTTGAACCGGGCTCTACCACTGTAAAAATGAAGTCTTTCTTTAAATGAGGGAACGAAATTACTTTCCAACGGATAACTTCTGAATAAAGCAAGTACAGGAGAATGGGAAACACTTGATAAAATATGGCCTGTATCAGTAAATAAAATCAAAGTACGAGTATAAATAACATTTGTTTCTCGCTCTCTTATCTTAATTCAAAAACCGGTTCCGTTTCCATTGTACTTCTTTTAATGCAGCTAGATTTATGTTTTAATATATCATTTATATGGAAACTGTGTAAAATATCACGTATAAATTTCGTAGAAATATTACTAAAACCAAATGTAAGGAAAATAAATAAATAACGAGCTTTTCCCGTTAATATAGATATGGAGATAGATTTACTACTATTTAGCAAGTTTCTAACTTCTTGTACGTAGTGTAGTAGACTCATGATAAGCTCCATCTTTCCGCAACTCCACGACTAGCGCGTATTTTGCGTGACTTCACACATATAACTAACTTCTTTCGTTCATTAGGTTGTATTCGTCACGTCTAAACATTTCAAGTCGATTTAAACATAATCTAATCATTATTTTGTCACTTTATTCATTTTAAATTGTACTACAATTCAAATATAATTACTTACTCCGCTGGCGCAGGGACCCAAAGTGGGTCTTGGCCTCCCACACAAGAGAATCCCAGAGTCGTCTATCTTGCGCTGTCTCCTGCCAATCAACTGTCTTTAGCTCGTGCAGGTCCAGCTCTACGACGTCACGTCTACGGTATCCCGAGGAAAGCTGATAACATAATTAACTGTTATAAATTCAACGTTTCTTTACATAGCTCATTGAGGAAGTGAGAAATCTGTTACAGGCCACGTCATATGAAATAGAACTTGTAATTTGTGAAACTCGAATACGAGAATAAATTGTATTGTTCTGAATGTTTGACAACTTTAAGTAAAACATTTGTCTACGTATGATCGAGACGTGTAACTGTAACCCTTTGTTACAGAGGTTATTTGATTAATAACATAACTTTACCGAATTACAAAATTCTCTTACAAAAGGGAGCATCAATTTGTACGAAGATACGTGACTTGTCTTCTCTTACTTGTTTCTTTAATAATGCCTTTAAAGAGGTAAGTTAGTTGAGTAAGGAGATAAATTCGCAAAGGAATTCAAGAGTGCACTGGTAATAGGCAGTTGCGGGAACAAGTCATTATTCTCAAAGAGCCGGGTCCGTTCAGCGGCCGTATGTAATTTGGAATAATATATTTGACTTCGATTGCGCTCAGCATTGCTATTACTGTCAGAGATAAGAGCGCAGTAGCGAGGTTTAGTACGTTTATTTGACGTCACCAATATCTCAAGTTTGTGAAATGTTTTGAATGATTTTTACTTTGTTTAACGTCTGCTTTTAATTACATACTATAAGATTTTATCATGAGAATTCAATTGCTAAATTAAGTGTCTAGGAGGTTGCCAATCACGACAATCATAAATAAGCCAAGCTTGCCTTAATATCTGCACTTTGTTTCGACACAACTGAATAAGGTTCCATTTACACTGTGAGTAGAATCGATTACACTTATCTCATTGTAAATTGCTTTCAATAAAGTTGATCAAAATTCAACAGGTCGATCCGAGCAGAGGCTGGAGTAAGCGAATGTAATATCTTTTCTTTTTGCCGGAGACGACATTGTTGGGACTCCTACTTGAATTTTATTATACGTGTATTTTCGATAGATTTTTAGGGATATCCTTTCTGTTAGACTTTATACTATAGATGTGTATCACTCGTCTATATGGTGATTTACGAGAGACGATTAGCTATTTATTTTTTATTTAATTAATCTTTGTCGTAAGTTTCTACCTCTGAATCCCTGGTAGATCAAGTGGAAGTTTATATGTATTGTATGTAATAATAAATAGACGCAGCAGTGCCAACTCTATAGAAACTACATCCAATTATCCTCCCACACTGGACAGATCGAATGAAAGTTTGCTCAACCAATATTTATAAATAAAATAGAAAGGTGAATTGAATCGATCGCTTTAGCATCCACAAACAGCGGGCGTCGCGTTACCGGGCCTTATTACCGACCTATCGTATTTGTCGTACAAATAACGTGTGTAAAGGGTTCCGCTTTTTTCATTTAATTGGTTCGATTGAACGCTATGAGTTCGCCTTTGATGTGAAATGCGTGAAGGCTTATTGCGACCCACATCCAGATACATATTGATTCAGTCCGGGTGTTTTTAAGTTGTTACAATAAAACAAAATTGCCTCAATAAAAAAACCTTAGATAATTAAACGAACAAGGAAATAACAAAATAAATAACATAGACTGATTAAAACAATTCATACAATCGATGGAATAATTCTAACAGTTGAATAGAAAAGATTTATAGAGTAAGTTAATATTTTCTTTCAGTTTGAATCACTTCCTTGAGCATAACTTGAAACTTTGTTGACTCTTGAAGCCCTTCTGGCCTCGCTGAGATCCGACAAACTTTATGGGTCAATCGAATTCATAGTTTGGTCAGATATGGTGTCAGTCAAGTGATCTTTATTATTTGAGTGAAAATACCTAATTCAATAAACTTTGGAAGGAGAGATGTTATGTTCCTCACCTTCTTTTAACTGTAGTAGTCGACGATAGCAATAATTCTTCCGCATCTAATTAAAAATGAGTACAATAATTGAATTAGTATATGCAGAGTTTAATCCGATGTGCGGATATAAAATATCTAATTTACTGATTAACCAATTGGTAAGGCAATTTGTCGCACTCCAATTAGAAGATTAAAATTTCAACAAAGCGGCAGACGAGGCCATCTGGTACTCTCGTCTTTTATTGGCATATGAATTAATATTGATTGGAACCTAAAAACTGTAAATTTTTATTCGGAAAAAAATATATAAAGTACTGCGATAAACGAGGACTAATAAGTCGGCGATTATACGATATTGGAGGACAATCGGAACTAAATAAGATAGACCAGGAACGAATTATGTATCATAAGAAGTACCAGGGACATGGATGTTCTGTTTATTGGAATTAATGTTATGAATTTGCTAGTTCAAAAAGTAGACAGTATAACATTAATAACGCTGATTCTCGTTTCGGAATAAAACGGTATGTGTCTAAAGAAATTATTTTTATTCTTACTTTAATGTTTTGTCTGAACATATCTTTTTTATTAGACTCGCTGAAACATGACATGACATTGATCACTCTACCTTCTACCAATGCATATCTAAGCTATGGTTACCATTAAAATATCCTCTGCCATCAGTACGTAGTTAACTGTACTCGTTCCCAATGAGAGGGTTTATTTTTCAATGTTATGCTTACTTAGTCTTAAACGCGAAAAGGTTTGCGATAGGGTACGTAAATTAAGCATTACCCAGGTAGCGGTACCCAGGTGATCTCTGAACGAATGAGTGAACGGAGCGCGGGCAGGGCCGGCTCAGGGCCGGACTAATGGCCCACGTCAAGATTGCTTTGTGCGATGAAACAAAACGCCAACATTACGCTGTGAGTGCAAATACATCACGAACCTTTTCTTTTATTTTATTTTTAAACGGCAAAGCTTTGTTTCTTGATATGTTTTAGTAAACACGTATATTACCTATGGGGCCAGATATCTCATTCGATAGAACCCAAAGGGTTTTGACTGCTAGCGTTATTAATTTCGGACGCTCTGATGTTTGATTTGACAAAATATAAAATACTGAAAAGTTAATTAAACTGCAACGAAGGAGAAACATTGAAAAGCAGCCACATATTAGAAGTTTGTTTGTCTTAAATATAAAAAACTGATAAAGTTGTTCTTGGTGTAAACAAAATGCATCGTAACATCGGTGGTTAAACGAATTTCTCGGACACAATTCCATTTAATTAGTCGGATTGTGTCTCGGAGTCTCGGGGTAACACAATCGGCAAGCTTTTTTTATTTAAACTTGCAAGAGAATGGTTAACGTTTTTCTTTTATTTAAATTGGGACTATCGAAATTAAATGTGGTTTTTGCATTCTTTTGCGTTTACTTGAAATTGTTAGTTTCTATAAATATGCTTCGTTAAGAAGACCGTTTAGTAGGCTATATTTGCTTTCAATAACTTTAATTAACTTCTTTAACCCAATCAGAGTAGACAGTGACATTAATAATATATTTTGCTATTATTAACCCAATTTAATAGTTTATAAGCACTCGATAAAGTGTACTTTAGAGATTTATTAAATAATTTCATTCCGCTCACTTTCATTGATAGCTATCGTTGTCTAAGGCAACTTTATCCGCCAGGGGGCGCCGTAACTTGATACAAAGTCCTAATGCACGTTGAGTGGTTTTGTTACTAAACTCTACACTCGGCTCTGGGAGAACCTATAACTATATATTCAAATATTAAATATATCAACGCACGTTAAAGTTAAATATTAATAGTGACTATTTAACATTAATATTATTAGATAAAATCATATTTTTTTTAATCATAATATAAAGAGAGAAAACTTATTTTCCTCGAAGAGTGTTTAAGATTGTTTCAGTAATTTCTGCAAGCACTGGAGCTAAAAGGGTTATATATCTAGGTAAATAATACAGCTTGAAGTATTTGATAATACTTTTATTCCTACCTGATCAGTAAAGCGGGTTTTCTTATTAAATTTTCTGGTGTAAACAAATCCATGATACGAATATCCAATCGTTACCATATATTTATACGACCCTATGTTCCTTTTAACGCATGTATTAATACTGAATAAGTACGCAAATTACCTGTACCTTTATAACACTTGATACGTCGCGTCTGTGTCGTTTACTCTTTGACGTTCATAAAACGATCTCGGTAATTACGACCCGCGGCGGTTTGCGGCAAGTAATGATAATACCAAATTACCATATTATGACGGCCACAATAAAAACAAAATGCGAAAGTGAGAATTGCGCTGTTATAAAAATTGCCAACTTATAACACAGATTGTACATCAAAGTAGTTAATGTTTTTATGTTGTTTTTGGTTTGAGTTTATTAAAATTACTGACAACAACGGGTGTTTTATACAGTTATACTGCAAATGGGTTGGATTATTGGGGCGTTTCATGTTCAATTTAGTTTGGATTTTGACACGAAAAAACTTATATCATAAAATTTAAATTAAAATAAAATAGGTTAATGTTTTTGTAGTGAACGAAATAAAAGACAGGCGTAGGGTTCGTGATGTGTAATCCGACTGACCACAAATTATGCACACAGAATAAGGTACATCACAAATAGTTTATATCTGGTTACCTACACTACAGTTTTATTATGTCGTTATAATTTACATAAACTTTTCAATTAATATAGTTTTCATAAGATTTCATCTTGTTAACAAGTCATAGTGATATATTTTTCGTTGAGCATACAAGACCGTCATTTGTTCCAGGCCACTTCCTGCGCGACAGCCTTCGCCGGAACCGGAAGGTAAGTACATCCCTGCCGACTAATGGATCGAGAGAGCCTTGATAAATATCGGGGGGATATTGAAAAATTGTTTTAATGTACGCAGTAAAAACATCCCGCTTGCCGAACTGCGATATTCCTCATGAATTATTATGTAGCAGTTTGTTGGAATTTATGTTTTTACTTTTACATTTCTTATTTATTATTTTATACCATTAGGATGGACCACTACGTCCTATAGCTCACAGCTTTTTGAGTTTTTTTCAATTACAAACACACAAAAATACAAAACGATTATTTTTTAAATATGTATAATTAAATTATAACCACATCAAGCAGTTTATAATGCAAGTCCATAGTTGAATACTACAATATAATAACATTTTAAATACTGTAGTTAACTTAGATAAGGCGGGTCGGTTAGTGCGACACCCACTCTGCAGTTTAAGATGCACGATTTATGATTGGTATAAGAGCTGATTCGCAAGTTTCCGTTAGACTACGTCACGACATACCTCTGCTAGAAACATGGTTGTAGAGTACGCAAAGAACATATTTCTGAGCAAAAAAAGTAATACAAGACTTTTATAAGTGCGCTACAATTACAATAAATTATTGCAGTAGGTTCTATCATAATGTTTAGTGTGGGCGAGCTTGAGTATTAGAATATTTGAATAAAAGACAGGCTCTGACACGACACATTTATTCTAGACATTTTTGCAAGAGAGAGAGAGAAACGTTGCCAGTATAACACTTTTAAGATTATACCTAACAGGGTTCTTAATCTATGGCGAAATAGTGCTATTAGTAATTAAGCCCCAAGCATTCGTAATCTCAAAAGTTATAATGTTAACAAAACCCTTCATTATTTCTAGGATGTACCCTAAATAATTAGTCAATTGAGACTTTAACATAATTTTCACTTGCACCAACACAAAATTAATTAGACAATTTGCTGATTAACCGGCCGCAGCGATGTGTCCCACGGCTCAATTAGTGGATTAAAATGTATATAAAAGAAGTCTGCAGATGGCGCTGGTGTCTGTTCATTACACTAATGGCGAATGATCGTTCAAATGTTTCGGTCATGCTAATTAATAATTTTGCGGAGTACCAAGGAACGGAGGAATTACGGATCCCATAGTACCTAAATATGTACCAAAGTATATTTTTTGGATTAATATATGGGTTTAAAACATGAAGACTGAAGCTTACACACGCGAATTCCGTAATACGCTACGGGATCACGCAGTGCGGGATTGCAAACCCTAGTTACCTCATAACGGTGTGGGTACTTCACCGAAATAAAAGGGTGTTAAGCTGTGTTTAATTAATTAGTTTATTATAATGTCTCACGAAAGTTTTAATAGATTTATTAGTTATCTCTAACATCAATATTATTAAAAAAAAATTAAAGCGATTTCGCAATAGCCAATATAAAACTGGAACATCAGTTTCAATTCCCAATTCGACAGTAAGCAATTTCACGGTCGTTCAACCCTAAACAAAAAGAAAGGTACAATAATCTACGTAAATTATCTGGAAGACAAAGGTCCCCAGGTGGTCGTTGGGCCGGAGGACGAGGGGGGCGGGGCTAATGGGCCCAGTCAGGAACCCGCGCAAACAAAACGCAAACATCACTTACTATCTATTAATCATGAACCGTTTTAATTCAATGTTCTCTATTTACAACCCTACGAAATAATATCTTGAAACCTTAGTAGTCTAAAGATATTTTTTTTTATAGGAAAAGGGGTCAAACGAGCAGCGGGAACACCGAGGTGATCATCGACGCCCATGGCTGCAATACCAAATGAACCACAGATGCGTTGCCGGCCTTTTAGGTTTGTTCTCCATCATATTCTTGGAACATGAGATTTGAACATAGACATAATTAAAAAAAATGTGAACTATGATTTTCGAAAACCAATCCGCTCTGGGGTTCTACCCAAAATACTCGTACATTCGCTACGAAGTGATTCTATACCGAACGTCAAAACTGTATGACACTGACAATGATGTTCGATATTTCACAAGTGAGAAGCACATGACTTATCGAATGTCGTTGTCAGTATGAAATATTCTTGTCGATTCCATCAGCGATATCGTTGATCAGATACTTGGTCACCCCTAAATGGGGCTTTGCTCTAAGCTCCTCAGTGGATATATATTGTACAATGAGCTGGTGATGATGACGATTTTCACGAAATATTCCCTTGAGTTTTAGATTTGCAGTTTAGTTTATGTATGTAAGTTAAACTAAAAATACAGATAAGGATATTTTATACAACAACTAGTGACCCGCCCCGGCTTCGCACGGGTGCAAATCGGTGTTACTCTACTATATTGTCAATGTATTATACATGAAAACCTTCCTTATAAACCGCATCAAAATCCGTTGCGTAGTTTTAAAGATTCAAGCATATATAGGGACAAACATAAAATAGCGTTATTGTTTTATACTAGGTAAGGATAAGGAATAAGGATAAGGATTACAAAATGCTAAGACAATGAAGGAAATTGCAAGGAAAGCAACACTAAGCTATAAAAGTCTGAGACTAATGCAGCACACACACGTTAGGTTTCAACATGAAATTATACCTTACAGGCATAACCGAGTTTCTTGATACACATTTTTTTTTAATTTTATCACAAGCACGCTAAATTTTGTATAGATTATAAGTCAAGAGGAAAGGAATGTCAAAAACCGTTATCTAAAACCTAACGTGTCTAGCCTGCATTACAATTGTGCTTTGGATAACGACGCCACAGGAAGGGCACTACCCCCTTCAGATAAACTTCCAGAACAAGCGACGCCGGGGAACGGATGTAGTCGTCCATTCGGAAAAAAATCCGGCATTAAGTCGACTATGACTACAAAACTTTTACCATTAACTTTGTCTTGCTTGAACGCGCTTATTTTGAAACTAAGGAACTGTTTAAATTAAAAATAAAACATATCATTTGTATAACATACTAGCTATTACACGCGACTCCGTTGGCGTGGAATAAAAACAAACATCGTAGGTAATTAGCCTATGTGTTATTCGTAATGTGTTTATTCGTAAGTAAGGGGATTCTTACCACAATTTAGTTAATTGAGCTCCCGATAATTTCGAAAAAGGTGGACAAATATAGCTACCTTTAACTTTTTAACACTATCGTACAACTTCATTCACCACGTGTCCATGGCGCATGCAATTTTGCCGAAATACCGGGAGATCAATCAGCTAAAGTGGTAAGAATCCTGTTTCTTACGTTAAAGTTAAGGTTAAGCTTCCAGACTAAGTTCTGCAGCTGTAACTTTCATTCACATCCGTTCAACCATTTTGGCGACACCTTCAAAGAATTTCCATCTATCCATACATCCATTCAAACCTTCCCGTTTATAATATTACGAGTTATATTGTCATTTATTGTGCTAAATAAAAACCAATCCGGTACCGCTAATTAATCCTTGTAGCGTCAGTGATAAAACTATTTAAATTTCCATATCGCTGTGAAAACAGACTAAGTGAGAATTACCGCGTTATAAAAAATCCTCACACCTTTTTATCAACTGAAACGTTAAGCGCTGAGAGCTTTTATTAAAAAAAATATTGCGCTATGAAAACTGTTGCTCATTTTTATTTTAACACTAAATTCAAGCAACGATTATAATGCATCAAGAACACTCAAAACAATACTAAAAATTTGCTGTATTTGGAGTTACCATTCCTTACCAACTTAGTATTAGTAGTATATTACTAGTCCGTTAACAACGATTTTAAGTACGTTTTTAGTAACTAAGCGGTTAACGCAATACAATTTTCTATTATGTTGGCAACACGTAGTTCTGTTCAAACCTCTAGAGAGATTCCATTACATAAGTCTCTTATAGACAAAATGTAGACTTGGATACGAAAGAAAATTCTAGGCCGTACTCATTTTTTCTGAACGTGACACGATCTGTTTATTGATACTTCTTTTGAGTGTTCGTGACAAGTCAGACGCCTTTCATAGTTAAGAATTTCATTTATATTTCCACATGCGACGCCGAGGCTTGTAGTTATTTATTTACGAATTGCTAAAAGTTTACATGTCTCATAGACTTTTTCGAAGAATATTTACACAAAGAATTTAACCTAGCAACCCTTGATAGCAAGGTTATATAATGTCAATTACTGGTTGTTTCCGTCGACTTTATTCGCGTTTAAGTTTGTATACCACCCCAATGACACCCTTTTTTTCTTCATATGAAGTTATCTTTGTCCTTTCTCAGATTCTAGTAAACTTTTTAAATAATATGAAACAAACTATTATTACTTTTTCTATTGAAGTTTTAATTATTTTGCCTATTATTAGCATTTCAAACTGCATTTTCTATAATATTTTTTAATTTATAATTGGTAGGGTTTTCTCGTGAGTTAGGTACAACTTTGTACCGAGTTTGTTACAAACAAACTTAATACGTTTCCAATTACAACGGGAGGCGAAGGCCAGCTCGAACTTCATAAAGTCACTTCTATAAACTTCGAGTTTGTTCATTCGACTGAGTTGAGGGAGTTGTTTAAATTAAAACCTTTAGTCGCCATTAAGTAATATTGTTTTAAATGATAGACGTCGTAGGTCACGTTATTATTGTACAACTTAAAATATAATCCTTAGTGTCATTGAACCACTAAGGGAGACCCCTAGTGGAGGTTTCTTATCTAAATCTTCACTAAGTGGCCCACGTAACAACTCAAATGTAACTGATACGAGTCAATCCTAAGTTGATCAATCGACAAACAATTTTTATCCTATAAATTGAGAGACGAAGGTGCAAATATTGTAGATTATCCTGGAACACATTAGAAAGTTATTATTTTGGCGTAAGATAGTTTAAGTGTTAGTTCACAATCAACGTAGAATGCAGCGTAGCATTGCTTGCACTTTTACTTTGAGAGAAATCTTATTTTCGCTCACCGCGCTCCTATTTGCTTAACTTTCGGCCATTCCTATTCGTAGTCTTGTAGTCTAGCCAAATAACCGTAACATGCAAATTTAAAAAACGCATATTAAATTCAAGCAATTTAAATATTTAAATTCAACGTAATGTTACAATGTCTTAGAAATGTAAGCAATTTAGATTATTCCTGGGAGGATTTCTAGACCCTTTTTAGATGATGTCCATTATTTAATAAGATAGACAAAGCATCGAATAATTGCTTTTATTTGACGGTGATGATTTCATTTTTTTAATCATTCATTTGAATATCGTTTGGTATTAAAGAAGTTTGAATATTTTTTACGGTATTATGGTACTTTATACTCGTACTTCTCACATGAAAGAGTAATTTAAAAGAAAAAAAGAGAATCCATTTGTCAGTGTCATCGCAATGTCAAATTAGAGAGGAAAGAATGATTGGAATGAACGCCTCGATTGAACCAGTCGTTCATCATTCACTGTGTAATATCTTTTTGAAATTGTTACGAATGTTGTGAAAAACTTGACATAATTTTAAAAGACCGTAATTATAAGAAATCAACACAAATACACTTACAACTAGTCCATTACAATTTAAATGACTCAAAAGTTAAAAAAATCAAGTAAATGAGTGTTCACTCAGCGTTTTTCTTAATTTCAAAAATAAAACGGCAAGCGTAGGCGTGCGGGGCAGGGACGGAGTGCGCGCGGGGACACATTAACTGGAATTAAATTTATTCTAAAGCTCATTTGGCATTGGTACATTTCATTAAACAATTTACTTGATTAAAATATGTTTTTTTGAAACCAACATACGATATTTATTTATCGAAATGACAAGAACGCGGTGAAATATTTGTAAATAACCATAAAATACAAAAATAAATAATAAAGTAATAAAATTTCGGTATAAAAAAGTTTTAATATAAATAAATCGATTTTCACATGTACATATTTACCCAATGCTCTTACGGTGAAGGAAAAACATCGTGAAGCAACCTGCACATATCGGCGATGAAATTCAAAGATATGTGTGAAGTCACGCAAAATACGCTCTAGTCGTGGAGTTGCGGAAAATGAAGCCTATCATAAGTCAAACAACAACAATAATAGCGTGTTACTCTCCTTTTCACAGTTTTTTTTTATTTTTTAAAACTACAACAAACTAGATTGAAATAAGTTTTCCCCGGTCTGTAACTGGCTTATTCAACATACAAATGAAAAAGTGAATAGTACGAAGGAAATTGTATTTGTCATCGGCACTGTATACACGACTTTCGATTCGAAGACGCGCTCGTGACGTCACAGAGACTAGACTGCCCGGAGCGAGATTTCCCAAGAGAATATACAACTTCGACAGATTTAAGCGTATCACTTTCCATTTTACTCAATAGATAACTACTACATTTTATATACAAAATATTGAAATGTTTATCAGTTTTAAATAAGTTTTAAAAAACTAAAGAATTACCTAAAAATGTAGACTGTTAAAATGTATATTGAACTTGTCAACTGCACTTTAAATTAGGGTAGACAGGAAAGAAAGAAAAGAAGGAAGACGGGACGCGTCCCAAAGATGGCGGATTAGTGAAGTGAACTATCGCGCCGATGTCACTAGTCTTTTGACTGGTCACGTGCAACATAGAGTATGTTCTTTATCCGTGCAAAATTTAGGCTAGAAATTATTTAAGAAGTCAAGGCACTTGCTACCTTTGTTTCAATATTTACAAATATCAAAATTCTAAATTATTATTCCATTTTTCCTATTTGGGCTAAGACCTAAGCCACTGATAAGACATAAATCTATAGTAATTATAATTTCGTATTTATTTCTACAATGTAGAAAATTACCATAACTACCAGACCAGTTTCTGTAATGAAAGTAGTCATTGTTTAAAAAATTAAAGAAGACTACAAAACAGTAAGAAGTAATTTATTCTTATCCAAATTATATATTCTACTGTCCTGCGACGTATGTGAAATTGAACCCTAGCCGTGTTGCTCTACCGCCGGTAGCATATGCTAGGATACCCGTCGCACTTTCAAATAAACATCCCTCAATCATAACTTCACATTAATATTAGTAAGAAGTGATATAGTTTACAAGTTGTTAAAGTATGCGACAATATTTGTTGAACGTCTCGCGACTGCTCATTATAACTTATCTCAACTAAGACTTTCCTTAATTGCTCCTCATGTTCAAACATTATTATACAACTTTGTATCAAGCAATTTATGTTGGAGAAGAATTAAATATAGTTACGTCGATAGAAAGTATGCCAGGACCAAACCTAATGGAAGACCATCTCTGCAGACCTTACGGACCAGATCGGACCTCATTGTAACGCGGGAGTTATGTTGTTTTTTTGACAGATTCAAGGCTTACGTTTATAGACAAAACACTCAACAAGTAAATACACTAACCTTCGTATTAATAAACGAGCAAAAGTAAATTCTTGAGCAAAAGTAATGACCTAAGCAATTATCTTTATTTTATAGACACAAATTCTTATTAAGATCGAAATTATAAACGTATGAATTCTCAGTGAGACATTTGGCATTCCGCACATTACGTCGTAGCGCAAGCGGTAGAGTTTACACTAAGAGTGAATAAGGTGGTTCATTGCTTTTTCTTTTAGAGGATATAAATAAGTAATTTATGTTTTGCTTTCTCATTGAAAGGTTATATCGGCAATTTGTTATTTTACACGTGCGAAGATTCCCGTACTTACGTCATTTATGTCCCTTTGTAAGCAGAGGGAAAATATCTACAGGTTGAAAATGTCACGTGTTACTTTTAAAGATTCTTTCCTTTTAACCTTTCATACAAAAATAACATTTTAAATAATACTCTTTTTAATAGTATAAAGTGGCAAACGAGCAAGCGGTCACCTTGATTCGCTGAAATAGCGACGCAACCGCTGCCCATAGCATCTGCAATTGCAGATGCGTTGCCAACCCTTAATCTACGGAGGAGGAGACACACAGCAAGAGGATAATTCCTCTTCCTATACATCCCCGCCCCCGCCAAATCCACTTCCCCTTATAAGACAAGGAAAGGAAGGGAAAGTGGACTAAAATTAGGCCTCTAAATACTGATGAATTTCATATGAATAAAAATCAAATTAATTCTTTTAAAATCAAACGAATAGTGTACTTTTTTATTTAATAGTTTACTTAAAAAATCCTAGATTTTTTTAATTGTAGTTAAACTAATGTTGTTGACTTCAATTTAATTAATTATTTACCCCGCTACTTCAGCGAAAATTATGTCAAAAGAAAATAGAAATGAATAAAAAATACTGTTACAGATTTTCCTGTGTTGTAAAATTACTGATTCCGCAATTATTATCAAAAAAAAGTCCTCAGTTTCGTTTCCTCGTACCGTCTTTTCATATCTATTTCGTATAATTTTTGTTCCGGAAATAAACTCCACGGAATAATCATTACACAACTTTCCGATATAGAATACAAACAAATTCTTCTCATTTATATAATGCTCTTGAACGATAAGTCCCTCTTTCATATTATTACAAACGTTAGGTATTCTTGTGTGACAAAGAACTGCTAAGCTAAAAATTGCCTTACGTCGAAGCAAAATCTCAGTTTTCCCGCGAACTCGGTCTAATAAAGCACTTGAGTTAGTAATTATCCAAGAATGAATTTATTGTATAAACGAATCCAAACCATTTGACCATATCTCGTATAGTGCTACTCTGTACGTACTGATCTCAGCTATATAGTTACGCCTAGTAGTGTTGAGTGCGATGCACTCTGGCTCCCTTCTCCTCGATTGTAATAATTACCTACACTACTTCATCTAATTACACTTCTTTTCTATAGATGTTGTTATAATTATATTAATAAAATAGCTAGATATAGCGGCGGTATGGCGTGCGGCGGCGCGTTAGTACCGCGGCCCACAAAGGAAGCGATAACGCTCCTGCATTAGGTAAATCTATCCTGATAATGATCACGTTCAAGGCGTTTGGTTAGCGCACGTACTTCTTACAAAGCTTCCATGTGTGCAAAAACATTTCTTTCTTTTCTACTTATTATAATTGTAAACAGTTTACCGGGTAGTTTGACAAACCTAGCCATGTTGCCAATGAATGCCAGCTTTTACTTCATACATATAAATACATACATAAGACTTAATAGCCTCCTCTTTTAATAAACGATGTTCTTTTTGTCTAAGAGAAAAAGGTAACAACTTTTCAATTTAAAACTGTCTCTTCACACGACGTATTCTTCTGTATAATTAAAAAAAACTACTTAGTTTATTTTAAAAATACGTAATTTATTTTGAATTTTATCTCATTATTTTGTCATGATTACATTTCCAGGTGCGCTTTGGAATTTTCACGAAAAATGTACGTTGCATTACAATTTTCTCGCGTTGTTCTGATACTCGTATAATGTGCATAGAAAATGTTATTATATTCCACATTGTGACACTGTGTGCGCTGCCTTATTATGACGTAGCCGCGTAATTGTACAATACACATTTGAAAAGAATAAAGAAAATACTTTTTATCACTTTATATTGTTAGTTTTTTGAGTTTATTCCTACAACTTGGCTTGATTTTCTTGAACTAATAGTTAATTTTGAAAAGATGCCTAGAAGCCTTTTACAATGCAACTTACAAAATTGATGTTTATAAACCTAATATTTATATTGTCTGAAAAGCAATTTTTAATTTCTGTATATCGAGAACAGTTAAGTTACAAAAGAAATAAAACAAAGTAATGCGAAATGTCCGGAAGTGCGGGCCGTTACCCAGCAATGGGAGTTCGCTTCCGGCGGAAGGCCCCGAAGGAAGTTTACTTTCCGACAAACTGCAAACTGACCGTTTTCATTGGGATCGTGTGAGACGACTTCAAACTTATTGTACTTTAAGTTAGTCTATACTGAAGTTATAAAGAGATATTCCATTGTTTATTTCTCACGTCCTCTTTGAGAGATATAACACATTAATTTACACAACTCGCAAAAGGAGTCGTATAAGAATAAGAAATTAAACACAATACAACTTAGATTAAACCAATTGCATAAAAACTAACTTAATCCAGTGATGACAGCACTAGACAAAGCCTGTGTCAAAAGGAACTTTTCTAAATTTTGTTAAATAATTGTTCGTAGTTACTTATTCCCTTATACCTTCTAGTCAGTCGAATTGTTTCTATCTTGGAACAAAAACATTTCTGAAATCCAATCTTTATGTTTATTTTCGATACAAAAACAAAAGGGAAGAAAATCTATATCTCGGAGTTCGCGTAAGTCAACTTCGATACGTAATAAAAGCCAGACAAGAAGCTCTGAGGGTGCATAAAATAATACTCGCGCAATGAAAAGCAAACTCCTCAGATAAATCGAACGGGGCCGATGAATTTTTATGTTTCCCTTCCCGTGACGTACGATCTGTAATGTCGACCGCGCAAATATTCATGCACCACTCACTGCCCGACTCCTTCGCGCACTGCAAATATATTTCAAGTAAATTTATACTTTAATAGCTTTCACCGCCACTTCGTCCTCAGAGACTCTACATGTACGAGGCAGTATCATTTACTCTGCTACTTTAAAACATCCTGTATCTATCAGTTCCCTTATACTACGTTATAGTTAAAACAATTATTACATATTAAATGTTTATAAAGAGATAATTAAGTTAATAAAAATAATGTGAATTATTTGATTCATAAATAAAACCAACAGAGCACGCAATGTGTTAGAATGTAAAGGTTGATGCGAATTGAATAAAGTGGCAATTTAATTAATAAACTGTAAGTACGGAGACACGCAAACTCCCTTTGAATGAATCGCGTGTACGGCTACCTTATAATGCGGCAATGTTAGAGAACGGAACACATAAGTACTTAATATAAAACAACACAATTTGTATGTAATTTCTCACAAGCCCTTCTCCTTTCTATTACTATCTCTTATTACTGGCGGGCTCGTTCTTTTGGCCCACAAAAATATGTTATCTATACTAATATTATTTTGTATTTATTGAAATAACTCAAGAACTACTGGGCGGATCTCAAAAATTCTTTCACCAATAAATAGCTACGTAATGCCCGAGTAATATAGGCTTTATTTTTTAATTCGCGGGCGCAGTCACAAACAACAGCTAGTAAACTAATAAATGTAAAACTTAAGTTTCTATCCATACGTTTTCTCGAGTACTAACACTTATAAAAACTTATTCGTAGAGCGATTATCCGTACATAATCGATAAACTTGGCAACTTCGCTCGCTAAAGTTCCTTCATTATATGAGATCGTTAGATGCAAAGCCTTTTTTACCTGCAAGTTTTACATAGTTATTAAGTAATAAAAGTTTTGCTTATTTTTATTTATGTTCATATTCATAACAATTAACGTAACTTAAGTATAGAACATGGACTGGAAGAACATATAGGCTACTTAACTTTTTTATAAATTCCGCAACAGTCGGAGTCGCGGGCCACAGTTAGTACTACAGTAATGCCATCATAGATTAAAAGAACCACATGAGACATGACATACGTCAGCGACTGTGACACATTTATACCGAAATATACGTAACGTGACAAGGACAGTGACATAGATCTTTGGTCCCTTACTCCATATGTGATTTTGTTTGCTTGGGTCCACAAATAAGACCCAAATAAAAGTGATGTATCCTATAGTTCTGTGGCGCTTCAAGCGTATTTTAGGTGAACAAATTTTTCATACGTCCCAGACAAAGGCTTGTGACATGATGTTATTGGTTTAAACCCGTAAAGTGATGGATATAAAACACACGTATGACGTAGTCTAAGGCATTTTTGTCCCTCAACCGTATACGCTATGGCCATTTCTAAATCTTTCTCTTTCTACGGTGACAGGCGTAGAAAACAGTAACAGAATTAAAATTTATTTTAATTAATGTTTTGTATAACTTGGATATTAAATAATACGAAGAGTAAACAAAACTGAATAATAAATCTCAACATTCCGCGTAATGAAAAAAGTTTTCAAAATAATCATAGGTACGCTTTAGCGTAAAGTGAAATTTTAATTTTTCATATTGCGACGTTTTAAGCTTTTATTAGACAATAAAAAGTACAAATGTTATCGTATGTTTTGAGATGGATTTACTATAGATATAGATAGTATGCTTTCCGTGTAGGCACGAGCATAGCATTATATTGAAAAAAACGATTACATAGAAAAAGTTGCCTATATTAAATACTAGCTGTTGTGCGCGACTTCGTCCGCGTGGAATTAAATAATATAGCCTATGTTACTCGGGGATCATATAGCTTTCTAATGGTGAAAGATTTTTTGAAATCGGTCCAGTAGTTCTTGAGTTATTTCAATACAAACAAAAATACTTTACTTTATTTTAGCTGAAAATCAGTTTTTCTTAGACAGTAGTGTTTAGTTGTTAGCGTTATACAGAAAATATCTTATACAGAATTCGTGTTGTATTTTTGGAAAGTTTTCCATCTTCTGTATAAATCGTCGGCACATACAGCAATTAACACTTAAAAACTACTTTAAAACAACGAAGTAAAGAGGAATTGAATTAACGTCAGCAATTAGGGTGCAGCGCGGCGGCGGCGGCGGCGCGGCGCGGCGCAGGCACGCCAGCGGTCGCCCCTGTCTGAAAACTGAGCATCGAACGATTTACACTTCATTATGTCTTCCTACTGACATACGATTTTACTACGAGAATACCATTTTTATGATAGAGTACTGCATTACCAAAACTCAGACCATTTTGCGAAGATAATAGAATATTTATTTGATTGTAATAATTTGGATTACTATATCTAATGTTAAAAACACTTACTAACTTTAACCGAGTCTGAAGATACATTTAAAAACTATTTTTAGTCGGATTGTGCAGTTTACTAATTAGTACTGATATTAAATAATTATTTAGCAACATTATCATATCCTAAATTAATAGATATTATTTATATAAATAATAATTTGGGAGTTTTATAATAATAATCAATGTAAACGCTTGGACCGTTTCATTTGTAAGAGACCGCAGACAAATAAATCTCGTTGTATTTGTGTACAAAGCCGAGCGAAACGTCCACACAAATGAGATAAGTTACAATAAACAAGCCAATAGATACGCTCGACCTTTGAATTTGTACTGCCTTTCTATTCTACTTTTTATTTTCTTTTGTTTCGGTTAAATAAATGGTTTTGTCTTGTCTCTACGTATGATTTACTCTCAACCCTAAGCGTTGATTATTATACCACTTAAGATCACCTTAAATTAACGTCTAATTTAACCACTTATGCAGTTTTTAAGGGCATGTTATTTTCGTTTCATTTTATTAAACATATTTGTAAAGACGTGAAATAATAAAACGAAATGCATAATAAAATTTAAATTAGTTCCCGCTTCCTCATTGTGAGAATAAATTAAATTTCGTCGACTTTCAGTGCGCTTTCGACAATTCACAAGTATGTGAATGCTGTAGTGAGTACTGTAATATCTGTCTGTGAACCGCAGCGTCTGAGCAAACCTTCACTCGGGTAAGGCATAAAAACTTAATGCGTCTCAATTAAGGCAAACGTTAGGGACAAAGTTTAACATAGTCTGTTACAAACATAATGCCGTGAAATTAAAACGAGAACACGAGTGCCGTGTTGGTTAATAACAATACACGACTCATAAAGCAACTCTTAAGACTGCGCTCATATGATTTACAAGCTTTTGCTGTCTACTTCATCTGTGAAAACGACAAGCTTTATTGTTACAGTTTTAATAAAGTTTCTTATGCCATTGTTAAACGGTACACGACAGAGATAAAATATATGGGAATCTAGAAAGATGAAACAAGAGACCTATATGCGATGAATTTAAACACAATTTACATTCAGAATTCACTTTGACGGTTACATTTTTTGTCGCAAGTTTTGTCTCTTGACTCATCTACTTCATTGGAAGCAATTAATAAATTACTGTAAAGAAAATTATTCATAAGCAAAATGATCCTAATGGGACCGGAATAAGTTTGCAAAATGTTATTACCGTTGTGTAAGAAGTTCAACAATACAGCGTTATGATGCAGCTACTTCAACAACCCTTAAAAACTTTAAACATAAAACTGTACTAAAATATAAAATTACCGAGAAACAAGAAGCTTCTAAAACTGAACTAACCTTTAACTACTGGTAGAGAACGTAAAAACATATTTTCCCTACAGAAACTCTCGAAACGTTGAGTAAAATAAAACTGTAACATGAGGGACGCTTAAACAAAGCATGGGCTTCCTTTTGCTCAATTCGGAGTTAATAAACTACTCGTATAAGGTTGTAATTACTAGTGCAGGGACTTGCAAATCTTAACCTCTATCCACCATAGTAACCATCAACAATTTCTATTCCATACAACATTTGTTTTGGCAAAATATTTTATTTGCCCTCTGGAGTCACGCGTGATAATCCGAGCCGAATTGCTTTACAAGCGTTTCGATTTTTTCTCATATAAATGGCATTCGTTACATTGTTCAGACCAATATGCGTATTTCGTTCGGGTCTGTTCTCAATATTTTTATATTCGTCCTGACGTGTTTTGTTTTTTTTTCCGTTTTAACAATTCAGCTTTTCTAAATATACAAATCGTTTTTGTATAAAAGGGAAAATGTAGATAGTGTAAAATATAAATCTGATCAAATAAATGCTCATGTAACGTCCATGTATCCATCGAGTTCGGTACAGATGCACTGTGGGTCGTCATATCGGATGACGGTTTGAATTTGGCGGGCAAACGGGTACATGTAGGTAGATGGCCGACGATTTTTATTCTCCGCACAAGGGGGGTAGATTTGAAATACCCCGCCGCTACGGTTGGGCGCGGGGCTCGCGGCTTGTGCGGGGAGTGAGGTCGTCGGTCATCAGCAGTCGGTTCTGGAACGTCTTCGCGGTATACACGGGCAGCGCACAGGGTCGCTTTCGGTTTTCGGTTGCATAACGGTTCGCTTACGGGAAGCGGTGCATTTTGACTTTTGGACTGAGAACAATTTTGACCTTACTGACTCGGACAGAATTACTAGGCACCTACAGGACGGAAAACAGTGCATCGAGTTGGTAAGTGCCACTTCATCCATACTATTACAATATTACGCCACCCTTCGTGCATGCGTAGTTACAGGGTAGGTTGTGCCACAGGACCCGAACCTGTATTTGTTGTGCACACCATCCATCCGTCCACAATTTCGCAAGTAAGACAGATTGTTTACCCTTTGATGCATTCATAAAAGAAAAATAATAATTTAAACAGATATGTTACCAGGATATCATAAGCGTCTGCACCAACAGAATGCACAATCAGTCGGCGACAGGCGTGCCGCTGGAATATTAACACGCATGTCCCGTCTACATCTTTGTGATACACGTTAGGTTGAGTTTAAGCTTTCACTCAAAACCTTTGTATGTCTATTAATACCAGTGTCTACACTAATACCTCACTCATTTATAAGTGAAAGAGCTTGAAATGTTTAAGTTATGTAACGAAAAGGTAACGTAGGCGATCCGCCTTTCGTTTGCCCTCTTCTATTATAAAAAAAAGGTACACAATAAATGACTTAAGCATTAATAGGTTTCCTACCTATCCAATTCCGACGACAAAAGATTAATTCTAGAGTTGTCTTTTCTTGAAGTAAGTGAAAGCAGAAAGAGAATCCTTTTAGTATGTGACCGTGAGTTTTTCACTGCCGAGATACTAGAATTAGCGTGTCGTTGTCTTTATTATTTTTAGAAAGTATGAAAGGGGTAACAATAGTATTAAATAAAAGTACTTTGACAGTTAAAACTCAGTTACAAACGGCCGACATGGCAGCACGCATTCTAGTAATTTGTTGAGTTTTCCGCGTGCGTGCTACTGCCGTAATTGTCAGTATTAATTCAAGTCTGCGCTGTTGCCGCGCAATATTCCCTGTTTTATTAAAGTAGATTTGTCCGAGTGTCCCGCTCGAACCGACCGGACGTGGGTTTTATACGCTTTTATAAAATGACAATAAAATATTCATAGTGTTTGTGGTCGACATTAATATCATGCACTATACAATCACCACAGGATTTAACGTACAAAAATATAATATTAATATCGTAGGATGCTTTATAAAAATAGCAAATAATGAGGTCAAAACGTTATAGGTAAGTACTAAATCAATAATGTGACAAGCAAATAGTTTACGCGTACAGATTCTTACCGCGAGAAAGGCACTGAAAGAAAACAGCTGTAGTATTTTCCTAACGAGTGTAAAATAATCATTCGGGACCAATATGAATGTGCACATTACATTGTAGAATTATAAATCAATCCATTGGACACATTTCTTGACAATGACAAACACAATGAACCTATCTCTTCGGGCGAGGCTCTGGCCCGCAGCGGCCGCCTTGCGCGGAGCCTCGGGCCTGTTTCATTGGTAACAGTGTAACTCTGTTCAGTAATAAATTAACATTTAGAACGGCCACCCGGACGCCCGACTCATTTGCTTAAGTAATTCTGGCGATTTCCTTAATTTTATGTTTGATTCAATTTACCGAGCGTACATTCTGCTAAGAAATTATCTTTGCTAAGATATAACTTTGGGGTATTTATTCATTTGTTTTCTGGACTTTACAGCCGTGAACGTTGACAAACATAAAACAAATAAAAAACTGAATCAAGTGATGCATTATTTAGACAATGTGTCAGTACATTTGCGGCAGAGCGCTATTAAAATTATTCAACACAATGATATTTAAAAAATAATTCCTTCATTTATTAAACGGAATTAGGTCAGCAGAGAAGCATGAAATGGCAATAAGCTTTTGTATTATTTGTATTTGGATGTCTAACGAGCTGTCGGAGTGTCAGTTGGAATGGAAAAATATTTTAAATATATCTCGAATCCTAAGGGCTCTCCGCATCGAGACGATACTTCAGCTGTGTGAATAGGCCGCTGCCGACTGAAGAGCCCGCCCTGTCAATAGGCCGATCGACTTATTTAATTTTAATTGGTGTCAACATAAATAGTTTGCGATATGATATTCAATCATTTTATTATAATACTTCGATTTATTAATTCGAATTTAATTATTAATTCTGCATAATAAAACTGTCAGTAGCTTTATTACTAATACAAATGTGAGATAAAAATATAATAAACACAAATAATTAATTTAAAAAATGTCATGTCTTCTTGTTCTTAAATCAAGGAGTCATGTACTTTAAAACATCACTTTAATAAATTGGAACAAATCGAACGCCTCTCATCTGAATTGTGATTTGTTTTCGCTCATTTTTTCGGGAAGAGTCCGGAGTTCGTTGAGCATTCCTGAGCGCACTCAGGCGTTGATTGGGGAATTCGTTTGAAGTGTTAAGTCGACTACTGTTAAAGCGAATAAATATTTAACGTGACAATTACAACAATGTAACAAATTATGATTGTTGTAACAAATATGTGATGTAGAAAACATTTGTTTGTGATTCTAAAATTATTTGTAATTTCAGCCTTTTAATTTATGTTAACTTTCTCATAAACCATGTGTAGTGTATTGGCTACGGTCTGATTGTCTCTGGGTGTCTCAAGCATCACGCCATGTTGACCGGCGAGAGGCGGTGCGCGTGTTGGATACGATTATATACGTGGTGTAGTGATGTTTGAGCCATAATATACCACTAGGACTGGAACGTTACACGTTCTTCCCAAATCTAACCTAAGTAATCTTAGTCAATTCATCATCATACTGCATTTTTCCCGAGACAGGGTCAACACGGTATGGACCAGTCTTTCATACATCTATTAGTAGTTTAGGTCATTTGAATTTTCTTTCATATAAATCCTGCCTTCCTCCCCTCGTCCCTGTCAACTGGAAGTAAAGAACTTTTTATTAAACCGGCGCCGTAGTTTCCATGTATACCGAACGATAATCCTCGCGGAATTGGTTTACAAGCCTTTCGATTTTTCCCACACAAATTGGATTCGTTTCGATACACAAGCCAATAGAGGCGAGACGTATTTTGCGTGGCTCCGCTTCTATTTTTATTGTTTCCTTTTTATGTGACATGTTGTCAACTTCTGATAACATTTACTATTTTTTTAAGGTAAATCACTTTGTACAAGTAGAGGGATAAAGTTGATCTTTTTAACCTATAGATAAAGTAGGATTTTTGAATCCAATATTTTTGTGACGTACAAACATAGGTTCGAGTCAAGCGGCGACGACGATTCAAAGTTTACGTCTGTACAGAACAATTTTATGCCTAATTTTAGTCCACTTTCCCTTCCTATCCTTTTTTATAAGGAAATGATGGGAAGGGGAAGTGGATATGGCGGGGAGAGGACGCACAGGATGAGGAATTATTTATCTTCGTGTTTAGCGTCTCCTCGTCCCTAGATTAAGGGTAGGCAACGCATCTGCAATTACAGATGTCTATGGGCAGCGGTCGCTTCACTGTTTCAGAATCCAGGTGGCCGTTTGCGCGTTTGCTACTTTATAATATTTAAAAAACCTGTGTCTCTTGTTACAATTTTATTTATTGCACAATTGCACGTTAACGAAAAACGAGATTAGTTCATTGACAGATAAACAACTATGGGAAGAATTTATTTTATTATTTCACTAGAATAGGTAGTTGGAATAATGTATTTCTTCAACAGAATACAGAATATTGCAGCATTCTTAAACGTTTATAATAAACAATATAAACTCGTGCGAAGCTCTATAAAGCTAAAGTCAAGAAAATTAATACACGCCGACGTATTCCTGTTGTAAAGTCAAATGGGTGCAGGCAAATTAGATTCTTGCCAAAAATTGTCCCATAGAGGGCGCTGCGAGTAACAAGGAGACAACTTTGTACAATTTAAAATAATTAAGGAAGTTTTCCTCTTTACAAAATATCATTGAAACGAGTAAAATGAAACTTTGCACTTGAATATAATATGGTGGCG
The DNA here is from genome assembly GCA_013186455.1 of Papilio dardanus tibullus. Taxonomy (NCBI): domain Eukaryota; kingdom Metazoa; phylum Arthropoda; class Insecta; order Lepidoptera; family Papilionidae; genus Papilio; species Papilio dardanus. Next base: position 709,066 of record QDHC01004451.1, on the reverse strand, counting down.
ATTTTGTAAGTCGACTTTTACACTTATACAAGCTAACATTTCATTTTTAAATACAAAAAATGGAAATATAAACAGGAAGTCAAAGATATATTATACTATAGATGGAACACTCGAAGCCTAAAAGTAAGGCATTTTCTTTGACCTCCGGAGGTCAAACGTAGGGAGATTTCCCTTAGTGTTAACCTCTAAATTACATTTGCCGACAAAGTCGGCAAAAGTCGAAAGAATATAACCTCTTTTCTCATATTTTAATTTTATTTCATAATATTAACTAAAGTTTAATATTATAATTAATCGAGACATTTTTAAAACGCTAATTAAAAATTTATAACAACCACAAAACTAAAATAGTCTTTGTTAAAAACTGTTTGGATTTAAATTGTTTTAAATAAAATAATAATAATGAAAAACGACAATTAACACTTTAATGAGTGTTTTAGTTTATTCTATTGTTTATTTAAAAAAATAAAAAAAAACACTTTTTCCCATACTTGGGAAAATTTTCATGATACTGGCAAGATTTTTGTTTAATAATTTCTTTCGCGGCACGCATTTTAACGTCAAATTACTATGGAGCGCTCCCTCTATGTACTGTTTTTAATGTAGAATTTATTTTATTATTCGACGTATAAAATTGGTAGAAGTGATTAATTATTTGAACCTTTTATTTAGTGACATCGAGCCGCTCTCTTTTAATTCGTGTCAGTAATTTCGTGTTCAATTATTGAAATTGTCAAGGTTCTCAGTTACCTTGGCCTATATTGTCTCGTTGTTTGTTATTTCAATCAATTAATTGAGGGTTTGTTTGTTATTTATTTTAAAGTACTCAGATGATTAAATAATACCAACTTGTTTGTAAGCAATTCCGTGTTTCGTCCGGTGAGTGTGGTGCCGGTGGCCTAATTTTAGTCAACTTTCTCTTCCTTTCCTTTTCTTATAAGGAAATGATGGGAAGAAACAAGTGGATTTGGCGGGGGATGGGACTTATAGGCAGAGGAATTATCATCTTGCTGCCTGTCCCATACTCCCTAGATTAAGGGTAGGCAACGCGTCTGCAATCGCAAATATCTATGGGCAGCGGTCGCTTCGTTATTTTAGCGAATCCAGGTAGGCGCTTGCTCGTTTACCACTTTATATTATATAAAAATGTTTTTTTTTTGCGAAACTTCAGTACTTTAAACAACTATTTTAAATAGTACAGCATATACAAGTGTTTTTTTTATGAATGTTATTGTAATATAAAGAAAATTCGTTGCTTTAAAATTTTCAGTGAATATAATTTTATGAAAATGAACATGAGACCGCAGATGAATGATACGCGGAACGAATTTGAATAAAGGCTGCGCTGACGTCATCGCCGGCGGCGGGTTTACACTGATGAATATTTATGTTTAATCACAAATCAAAAGACGTGATTCACTGCGCCGACCGCGTGTAAGCATTTCGCGTAAATTGTAATCAATAATACGAATTAATTAAACTAATTAAAAGATAATTAATTAGCATTAAATTAACAAAACACAATCGTTTACCCTAACTGAGTGGAGTTACGGGATTGTAGGCTTATGTCACCAACTAATTGTGAATTCAGTCTATTTATAATTTGCCGAAACAACTTACAGAGTTGCTAGTTGTCAATAATTCAGACATATCGTTTTATCGCCTTTGCATCGTTACTCCAGATAAATATAACAATAAATAAATACAAATATTATGTTAATAGTGCAATAACATTTACAATATCTAGGGGTATGAGCTTATTATCATAAAAGTATTGCCCCCTCTCCATCCTCTATCCGCGCGACTCCCGACGATAATCCTCGCAGAATTGCTTTACAAGCCTCACGATTTTTCCCCTTTCAAACTGTATTCGTTATGACGCCTATTACCAAATACGGGATGTTTATTTGTTAGATCCTTCTCAAAAGATCTGTTTATAGCCAATTGACATTTCATTAAATAAAAATATTAAGTGTATAAATAAAAAAAACAATTAAATTTAAATCCAAGAAACGAACATAGTAGTAAACAGTCATAAAATGAGGGTAGTTTCGAAACAAAGGAAGCTCTTTCTAATTACGTGTGTGCGGCGTGTTCACATCCGGCCGCTGCTCCGGAAGTTAACTTAGTCTTTATTGTAGGAACCCACTTCCTGTGCAAAGCTACGCGATCTTATACATAAACGGTACTTAAACGGTTAACGTAGAAAAAATATTAAAACAAGAGGTTTTACGAAGTTTCAAGTGGTCTTCTGACGTTGACGATTCTTCGTCAACTGATTACTGAGGCTAGAAATCTTTGTATACAGTATATGAAAATCATTTTCTTCTCCTTGAAATATATATTTTAAATTGATCCTTTAAGATGCCATGTATCTTATTCCAAGAATATCTCAAGTTTCTTGACTATCAATACATTTAAGAGAATTTAACAACGGGTTACTTCCATAGATATTGTTGCTAGGTAAAATAGAATATATTTAGCAGAGCCTGCTCCAGAAATATGAAATGAATACGGAGATCGGAGCGCATAAAGCGCTGTACATAAATTGCTTGCTCCAAAACTTTGGAGCTGTTGCAAGTGTTTGTAATAGCTCATAATAGTTGGAAGCAATTTCATCTCGCAAGCGTAAGGGTCTCTTACTCTACAACGAATATAATTAAATACATTCAGGAAGGTTTTACTTGCAAAGAAAATATAATTAAAACATTAAAACTTTATTGAAGGTGGCTTAACTATCTCTGTGTTATAATACACATGAATTGTTGTAGTTTGGGTTGTTAATAGGGTATTACTTCTTAATTGCAAAAGACCAACCACTAAAGACGAAAAAACAGTGGTTTCAAATCAAAAATGTTCTAACCTAGGTAGTTAACCTATGCAAATCAGTCTAATTTTATTAATTAGTTTGTTTTTAATCCGTTTCAGGTGCAATAAGAGCTTATAACTCCCTATCTCTACCATAGTAATAAAAAATCTATTAAACTTTCCTTTGGGTTATAGTAAAATTTATCAATTTTATATCCCGCTGGAGTTTTATGATGAAAGTTTTAAGGGTTCGGGAACAAGGTGCATCATTTCGGCAGCCGTAACAATAAGTTGGGAAGTTGTTAGTATTTCATGTTATAACATTTTGCATGTTATATCGCTCCCTTCGGTATAATATTACTTAAAACTTTGGAATGAGACAATCGAGTCTGGAGTGACTCTTGTAAAGAACACGATGTCTCTACAATTGTTATGCTTTCATTTCAATTTATCAAGTATTTTCAAATAACTAACTTTTTATTACTCGTAATGTTTACATCCCATTAACCTGAAGTTACGATGTACTATTTCTGTTTGATTCGCAACATAATAACTAATAAATTAAGGATTGTTTTTTATGTACATTTTACAAATTGACAAACGAGCAAGCAATCACCTGGATTCACTGAAAAAGCGAAGTGACCGTTGCTCATAGACATCTGCAATTGCAGATGCGTTGCCTACCCTTCATCTATGGAGGAGAAGACGCACAGCAGGAGGATAATGCCTCTTTCTATGCGTCTCCTCCCCCGACAATCCACTTCCCCTTCTTACCATTTCCTCATAAGAAAAGGATAGGAAGGTAAAATGGACTAAAATTAGGCCTCCGGCATCACACTCCTTAGATGATACACGGAATAGCTTCGATTTGGCGCCTGTCTTCTGTGTGGTCGTGGTATTTCACCGAGCGAGCCGGACAGTTCGTGCGAAGATGTAGAAGCGGCCACTATCATTGTTGAAAAATTTTATATTCATGTAAGATTTACTATGCACCATTTTATTTAAAAAGATATTAAATAACGAATTACAACACACGTTGAATAAAATTATAGTTCTCACAATACCCGAACAAACAGAGAGTTCGTTAACGTTAAACGCAGTTTTCGTTACTAATTAACATAACACAATACAATATAATGCAATATACTTGAAACCGTTTTAATTTGCGCGCGAAATCATAATAAAATCCTCATTTACTTAAATGCGGGACAAAATTAAAGCGTGCGGACGATTCGAATATTATCATGCAAACCGCTATGATCTGCGTAAACAGGAACGTCGAATGAAAAAATAGTTCATACGGTGATTGTACAAACCTCCTGCAAGTATATTAAAAATACTTGAATTCCTTTTTTGTTTGTATCTAAATAAGCGAGAAATAAAAACCACGAAAACTAAAATAAAATAAAACAAAAAATTAAATTTGTACAAAAGTATTATAAATAAAAAATGGGTCCCAGATCGCTGTCCGCTGGGAACGTTCCCAAAACGCTGGCCGCATTACCCCTTTGGATTGCAACGCTAATTCGTTGTCCGAAATACAGGCCAGCTTTTTGGTCACGTGAGACCTCTATCAAACGAGTTGATAGGTCTCGATAAAGTCGTAAAGCCTCTGGGCCCCATGGTCCCAGAGTCTCGACCCCAAACGCCGAAAAAATGTACCCACTTCCAATGCAAGCATATTTTCGGCGTTTAAGGTCCTCTTGTCTCGCGGCCGCTGCACCGGCTAAAACCGACGTCTCTGGCAAATGCGAGGGCGCCAAAGTATCCACGCATGATGCGTCCCATACTAAAGGGCGCCCCAACCGCCATGGCACCAACGACATCCCGTCGGGCCTCTTGCCATCATCCCGAGCCAGTCCCGTAGGTTCCAGGACGGCTGGTAACCCGACAGTGGCAAGGGCGCGACGTATGATGTCGTTTAGTGCCGCGTGACGTGGGAATCTGCCGGTGCTTCGGACACAAGACAAACCATGGTGACCCAAACTCCCAACTTTATCCCCGCACTTACAGCGATGGGGGACCACTGCATCTGCCCCCAAGCGAATAGAGGTCGCAATCCTGAATGATAAATTGTTATTAGTATTATATGATAATAAGCCTTTAATATTTTTTTGGTTTGTTTTAATTAACGATTTATCCCAAATATTTCTAATTATTCATCGTTAACCCGACTTTGGTCAACTTACCCTTTCTAGTTGCGTAATTTATAAACCTACTAGGAATTAAACTAGAAAAAAAATGTGAAGTACTTAACGTCAGTTTTTCCGCAAGAATGCGTAGAAATTTTTGTCTATATTTTTGGCAATTGAAACATAAAATATAAATATTTTATACATCTAATATCTCTGTATTATATTGTAAGAATATTTGAAGAGAAACACGTAACAGTTGTGTTATTGTGCAGTTTGTTCGCTCGATAGACCGGGGGCTCTCAATAATGTAGCGTTATACTGAGAAAGTATCTTGTACACAAAGTTCTAAGCGAATACTTGTATTTTATTTTAGTATACACTTGTAGCAAACTTGAGCAGTTTCATGTAACCTGAAAGAAAATAAAAACACAATATTATTTTAGACAAATATAGTCTCCAAATAAAATAGAATTACTTTGTTGCATTAAGTGTCCACGTAAAACATTACGGTCACTGGAATAAAAAAAAAACTTGCCTATACCCGTAAATGATGTATTGAGAGAACAATAACGAGGTATCAATATGTACAGAAACAGAAGCTTAGAGCTCGTCACGTTAAGTAGAGCAAGGAATCGCAGTGTAGAGCAGGGTAGAGCAGAGTAGAGCAGGGTATGTGACACGAGAGAGAGTGATCCATTCCTGATTGCGGCTCTGGTGCGAGACGTACTGTAATAACATTTGCTTTGTCAGCATCGGTACGAGCATTCAAAATTAATTTTAGACGTTTCTAGAACTTTCGCCTTTGTTGTTTTAACGATGTCTATTTTTCTACATTGTACGTTTGAAACGTCTTGTATTTTCTTGTACAATTTCTCGGTAATGTTTTAGATTTTTTGTCTATTGTATGCTTAAGAGACGTGTGGCTCTTTTTATTACAGTAAAATATTTTCACAATTCATTAGGTATTTTCTATGCGTAGGCGAAATGTAACAAGAACGATGAAAAATAAACGATAAGTTAAAAACTAGATATCCTGGGTTATAGATCTTTGTCTGCATTGATAATTTCCATTTACTTTTTCCCTTTGTTAGTATCTCACATTTCTGCATTTTTATAATGAACAAGTTAGTACTTGACCACAATTCCGCAGTACAAGTGGCGATGCGAACCAATAATTGATTCCCTCGAGAAATACCACTTTACTAAAGGCTTGAGGACTATCCATTGATACGGAGCGTCGATTGAATGTTGACTGAATGTTCTAAAGGTGAGTTTCCACTCCCGAAACATCAACACATCCGTCACTTATTTATCGTTGTTCTGGCATGTGAAACTACAGTTAATTGGTCTTTTTTGTAATTAACATTACTATAGTCGTTACTATTCCTTGATTTATTAAATAAACCACCGAGAATTAATTTTTTAATAATACTAGCCTTTGGTCTATTAAAAAGTCGTCTTGATTATCGTAAGGCCAACGCAATATGCAATCCGCTGTAACAAAAAGTATTCGCCCAACGTGGGGCTCGAACCCACGACCCTGAGATTAAGAGTCTCATGCTCTACCGACTGAGCTAGCCGGGCTGTGCAAACCGTGATGAAATAATGATTTGTATTAAAATTTATCTATTAAAATTGTTTTTTCCAAAAAAGCACTTTGATCTGGTATAGTTTGAGGAGTTCACGCCTTTTAAATTATTTTTTAATTCTAAGATTTTTTAGCATTTTCCCTTTTGTTTACTTCTTGTAATAAACAGCATTATCTCAGAGTTTACAGTTGCTACCGTAAAGTAACCGTATTTTTGTTCATGTAATTATTTTATGTTAATACTTTTTATGATTAATAAAACTGAAAACATTAATAGCTCGTAAAAGTTAATTCTGCCGCCATCAAAGATGCTAAATGGTCTCTAACGATGTCCCTCAGTATGAGCGTCGGTGGCTCAGGGGTTTAGCTCTTGCCTTGTAAACTGAAGGTCCCGAGTTCGAATCCCGCCATGTACCAATGTGTTTTTTGTTTTTCCATTTTCATATGTACATATTTACCCGACGCTCTTACGGTGAACGAAAACAATCTGCAACATATCGGCAAAGAAATTGAAAGATATGTGTGAAGACACGCAATATACACGTGGAGTTGCGCAAAATGGAGGCCCATCATAGGTCAAACTACATTACATTACATGAAAAATCTACACCAAGTGACTGTTTAAGTAACCATTAAACAACTAAGAGTAAAATATATAGGTTCGTTATAGAATCAAAGTTTCGCAAACCGTATTATAATAGAGGTCCCAAAACTAATTCAATTTAGATGTTGACGCCGATTGTCTGAAGTACTCCCAATACCTATTCAACTAGCGGACAACTTTCATTACTAGTGCAGTTTGAGCTAATTCTGACTTCGAAAGACAAAGATATCTAGAGGCGCATTGAGGTCGCTTTATTGCCGAATAACATTACTGTTTCATTGCAACTTTACAGAGAACGTAACTCGTTAGAACACCAAACTTGAAGAACTAGGAAGATAAGAATAGTGTTTGAATCGTAGATTACAATAATATTGACATGGGAAAGAATTCTGATTCCAAAGAAAATCAGAGAAAAGCAAATATATAAATATACCTCGGTTGCACATTTTTATTTCGAAATGCCATAACGCATTGAGATTACTTTAAGTCGGTTTATTTGTATAACAGCTTCCGTTGCTCCCTTTATAGAAATCAAATTAACCGTTAATAGATAAAATCAATTAGCGATAAGAAACATGTATGGAATCCATTAAACATAATTTACCAACTCATTTTGCTGCAGTTTGTGTAAATATTCATCAGCTTACATAATTAAGGCGATAATGGTCGAATCGACAGCTGCAAATTATTTCCAGTTTGCGAACCGCATTCGGTAAGTTTTAAAATTGATGAGTATCGCAACATGCACGTTATGCTGGTGTTAAATACACATCATAGAAACAATCATTTTCTCTAATTATGTTGAACTTTGGTAGTGAAATAACTAACTTATTTGAGAGCCCTGAAAGAGAGAGAGAGAGAAATTTTAATGAGAGCCCTGAAATAATCGCTGATATGTGTACTAGGTATTCCGTGGTTATCCTCGTTTATACACCTCACTCGTCCGCGTTACTACATCATAAATTTTAATGTTCTTTCTGTTGTGTTTCTAAGGGTGGTAGTATGATGCTAAATAGGCTAAAACCTTTTCTATTAATTAGGCTATATAAAGCATTTCATCCTCGATGTTCTATTTCTAACATTAGCGTTAACAAATAGAGTATATTTTCTCCTACATTGTTAGAAAGATACAAAACGAATAAAATATAATAACGGTTCTGTAGAACCATACGCTATTATGTAAAGAAAGTTGGCAACAAAAGGTAGGAATGTTTGTGTAGCTCGCAGTAACGGTAAGCGAGTGGTCGAGCAAATGCTAATGCTGTACAAACACAAACACAAACAAAACGGTCAAACGGACAGGTGCGTTTCATAGAATATGACTATGGTAAGGACATTCAACTGTTAGTATTTGTTTACTGAATCTTAAATCGCTTTGTTTCACTGATTATGATTCCTAGAAAGGTTCAGATGGACTCCTAAGGCCAGGTGAAGGATGGCAGAAATTAGGGGGGAATTGAAGAAGTTAGTTGTAGAAATATATTTGTTATGTACAAACATTGTGTCACATAAGAATGATTGAAAGAGTCAAAGTCCATAGCAAAATAAAATTGGAAAGGAGGCAATAAAGCAAGCAATCCTCGCGACTCCTAAGCTACAAACAGTAGATTGCTCTCGGATTTTATGTGCATCATAACTATTGCCTTTACGTCAGCAATAAAACCACACTGTTGTTGACATTAAAGGAATAGATGAATTGTTGAAATACCTGAAACTACAATTACGAATGACTGACGGAGAAAATTGAAAATAAGCGAACGATAGTCGACTGACAGAGAATAAATAAATCAGAGTAGACCAAAATGTCACACCATTGTTATCAGCAATCTATCAATCATGGGTAATTAATAAGGCGCTATTTAAGGTTATCGAAACAAGAATATATAAATAATTTAACATATTAACAAAACGTTCTTTATCATTTAACAAACACACTATGCCGTAGTAGATTTCGTTGTAGAGACATGAGTTCGTATATGATTGGCAAGTAATATAAATAGTTACGTAGTAAAATCCACTCGGTAATTAAAAGCATAGTTATCAACATCGATTTGCTAATGGATACGACGAGCTCGGACGAGGTAAATAAAAGTGGTTTGTTCATGATGCGACCTACTCTCTGCACTGTACCGACGCGGTATTGCTTTTGCAAAAGCATTAACAACAGAAATCATTGCAATCATGAAAAATACAAATAAAACAGTCATATCACTGTCCCTTGGATTTTTTGGGGGAATCTCGGTACCAAGAGTTACAATTTTCTAGAAAACATTTCAATTTTTATAGAAATAATACATCAAACTAATAAAGTATTAAAAGTAAACATGTGTAAAATATAATTTTATTATACTTTTTATTTTAAAGTTGTAAACTAAAGCATAACTAAAATGTTGCGCTCCTGTTAGCATCCTGGTGGCCGTGTTCTCTCCGCTTGTTACAACTTTGCCTCTCGGATGTTGATTTTTTATTGTAGAGCAAAGTTTACTTGCTTGCAAAATATTCGAGACGTAGGTGAAAATTGTGCGATTATAAACTTTAAGCTTGTATACTTTAACCAAACTACCTACATTATACTTTGTAACGAATATTATGTTTTTAAGGCCTCCTTTTTTTTAATCAAGACTTTCAACTGTTTTGTTGGACTGTTTTGCTTTGCTATCATTGTCAGTTGTCTGGTTGGCATACAGAAATAATGACAGTGGAAACTCAAGCTAGTATAGACTACGTAATCGTAGACGTCAGATTCTGTAAGTAGTTTGTGTTCATTTTGATTCAATTTATAAAGCAATTGGCCATTTAATTTGATGAAGGTTGATTTTAATTTGAAACAAAATACAGCCATCTCGGAAAGTGATTTAACGTTTCCAGTACAAATAAGTTTGATTTTCCGCCACCTGAAGCAAACAGTTACGACGTCTATAAACCGGGGCGAGCCGTCTGAGAAGTCTCAGTACTCAGAGTCCTTGACATTAGATCGTTTGGTACTCATTTCATATTTTATTGCGAAGCTTATTTAAACTCGATGCGGACTTTGACTCCTTTTAAAAAGTTATAACTTATTTGAATTTTAATAAAGTGAATTTGATTAAAAACATTTGGTAGTAATTGAACTTTCAAGTTTCGGGTTCGGTTTCTTAAATATTTAATTTCGGACTTGTTTCAAGTTTAACGGAAAGATGGCGGAACCATGGTTAAATCTAAAAAGGACAGCTTTTGTTCTTGGTAGGTACAGATCGGATACTTTAGTTGGTAGGGCTAAAAACTCTGAATCCCGGGGTCGTTGGATCTATCCCCTCGAAAGGCCAACCGTTTTAAATAACATGTTCTTAATAAAACTTGTAATACATTTCTTAATATAGAAGATATAAATTAATAGTACGGATTGTACCATTACTTACTCCATAACAAAATGACACTTCTCGGATGTAAAAATCTGGGTCGTATAAAAGACAAAATAAAAAATATTTTTACAATACCATTCAATTATTAAGAGCACTTCCTGGTTATGATGACTGCTCTGGTATTGTTTGAAGAAGGACCATACACAAATACTGAAATTTTTAATAAAATAAATAAATCATTGACATGAATTAATTTATTAAAAATATATTTCGCATTTCAATGGTATTAAAAAATATGATTGCATAAAAAAATATTCAATACTCTCAAGCGAAATGAAAATATGAAACAAAAGCTGCGAGGTTATTTTCAAGGGTCACGTTTTGTTGCACGAGAGAGAGGGAATATGCAGTGTGTGAGCGAGAAGTCATACTAGGTGTCATACCGGTACATCCATAGCTCATCTTCAGAAAACTTTGACGATGATAATAACGCTGAATGTCAAATAATGCACAATTAGTTCTGCGCTGTTTACTGTGATTGTATGCAAATCAAATCATTTGTTATAGTGTTTTGGTATTTGGCAATTTATATTAACATACAATACTATTATATTAGCAATTTATTATAGATAATAACTGTGAATTAAATTGTAAATATAATTTTGATCATTTTACAGTCTATTTTTTGTTTGACATTACCCGTACCTGCGACAGCACTTAGCAGTTACCAGGGTAGCATAATTTTACTGTTCTGAATTACGTGTGTCACAACGTGAATGTAAAATCAGATACAATTAGTATCAATAAGTCATCGGCTCGCTCCGTCGGGGGCAATAAATTCTGTATTACAACACAATATGTCGCATACGTTTGGACAAATTTTATAAAATTGTCTCATTATAAAGTTTTATTGTATTTTCGATATCCCGGTGGACTACAAATTATCGCTATAGTAAATTTTACCACACGTGAACTGTCAAAGTTAAAGTGAAATTTTATAATCTGTTTCCTCAAATTTATTGTGCCCCGGACATTTATTATCTGTGTAAAATTTTATGCTATCATTAAAGCTGTTTAAGGTTCGTTCCGTTTTGATAGTAAAATATTTGTTGAACAAAATGCGAACGCCCACGTTTACTGCACACTTCACTTTATAAAGTTTTTATTGCAATTTTTACATATATTTGCATTTCACCACGGTGTACATAACTAACTTTTCCATTTAAAGTTAAGTATGAACTAACTATGCAAGTTTTCGAAGTTTCTATGTCTAAATGCCACAAATATCTGCTCGTTCTTATAGTAAATGATTGATCAATGCTATATTCAAATTAACTTAGCTGCCAAGTTGAGAAGTGTAACATTTTAATCATCCTTAACGATGGCTCCATAAAATTGGACACAAATTCCTCGACGTCCCGTACGTCATAAAATCAGAGATCGTTCCCGTAGCTATGGGGGGTATTGTAAAATTCAATCCATATATTTGTTGCTTGTTGTTTAAAGCCGGCTGATCGAACAAGAACTATATTACTGTTTTGTTTATTTTAGAATAATGGTGCTACAAATATTCAATTTTATTCTGTGTACATACCTACAAATAGGTTAACAAGATTCTACGCTATTTGTTGTTAGATATGCGTTGTCAGAAAGTTAAGTCACTACGAGTTTTTAGTACATAGCATATTGTATGACAATTTTTTATTACTTTTAATTGTACTAGAGCAATTGTCCCTTAACGTAGTGATAATGCTGAATGTTTAGTGCGCGCAATTAACATCAGAAAAGTCTGTAGGTTACTAGACTTCGTACATTCGTTGGTTTTTCATGGGCTCACATAATCTCAAATGTTCCTAACGTCATGTTACTAGCAGGAATTAATGTCTGTGGTTGCCTATTATAGAGGACGTAGCGAGTTGAAACTCGGTCGAATTAAACCCTATCAATTTCCTCACAGCCTCTACATATGTATACAACATATTTTTAAGCCTATAAATCATGTATTACATTGTTCGGATAACATTAATTGTAAGTTAAACGTTGCTCTTCATAATAAAACAAACGTAATGTGAAACCATACCGCGACCGCTGTGGGGTCCCTTATAAATTCTATTCAATTCTGATGAACGACTTTTCAATATGTCTAGGGATCACTTACCGTGTTCTGGACATTTATCACGTATTAAAATATAGTCAGGACGAATAAAATGTATGTATTTAACAATAATATGTTCAACTATGTGCTGGTTTCATAACAGTTCTTTCTCAGATTTGAAGAGACGTGGTTTCATCAAAGATCTCTTGAAGTATTCAAAGAATCCAAAAAACCATTTAACGAAATTGTAAAATGAAGTATAGAGTAGTCGAGCCTGTATATTTACTAATTGATTTCTGATAAAAGGTTATCATAACTTAAAATATTGCCACAAATTAATTTTCTCTGAACGTGATTATTCAAAGAAACTGTTCCACAATGATTTTCGTGATAGAGATGATTACAAAGGAGAAATAATTGGAAACGTCGGATTCCAGAAATCAGTATCTTTCATAGAACAAATTAATAACAGCTTTTCCCTTTGATACAATCAACGCGAAGTTAAATGCTTGAGAAGAAATTATATTCGATTTAAAAAATAATATTAACGATCATGGTAGTGAGGTGATGGTGATGATGATGATAAATAAAACGATAGTAAATGCTCGACATTGTATTTGGAAACATTTACAAGAAAACAATATTTCGTTTTTTCAATATTAACTATTTATCAACATAGAAGTCCCCCATACTTTGTACGAGACGGTTGACAATTGACACACACTAACAAATTGTTTTTTTTAATAATGTACAATACTTAGCACCGTTAGATCTAAATTAGACTAGATTTTTATCATAGATTTCTTTATTTACAATTTATACATTATTTACAATAATTCCAACATACATAATATTTTTTTCATTTTAACTAATAAATAGAACTGTTTTGGAATTAACTAGTTTAAATTTTATATGTCGAATAATTTCAAAAAGAGAGATCTCTTATAATATTTTATATTTCATCTGAATACTTGTTTATCTCTGTAAGGCTGGTTTCACACGAAATTCTAAGAAATGTTATTAACTTTCGTGCCATAATTAAAAGTTTACCATTCAGGTAAAGAAGCGACACATCCTTGAAATGTAATCATATTAAATTAATTCTGTAATTAACTTAAAAGTGCGTCTTTAAATAAATTTATTATCAACAGAAAGGGCTAATGAATTAATAAATGGTAATAACTTCATAACTTGTACCTTTCCTTATTACTTTCATCCAATTATCTTAAGTACGTTTTCAACTATTTATTTCGTAACATAAAATGTTAACAAACAATTTCTGAAAAAGCTACACTTTAAAAAGTAAAAAGTTTCGTTAAAGGAATTTGGAAATTGAAATAAAGTTAGCGGCGCCTACATACGAGTAGAGCGACTTTACAAACATTAAATTTAACCAAAGTAAAATTTATTTGTCGCCAGTACAAAAATATGGAAATGTTACCATTATTATAATATTTCCCACATGCTGTGTTATTATTGAAATAATTTTGTGTACACAACGAGTGTGAGCATAATGGCCGGTCAAACGTGCCCCGACATGTTTGAATTATAAAACGAGGGTAACCAGGGATCGTTTGATCTCCGACTGGGAATCGAGTCGAGAATGGATAACAACAACAGTTCCGAGAACCGCTCGGAACTCGACCACTCGACGCCGACCGTTTACAATGGTAATGGAGCATCGAATGTCGTCGAATAACGAAGCTATAAACATCGGTAACACGGCTCGAATTCCGTGTCGGCTCGACAAATGAGCGACTGAAGAGTCGTAACTCGAAGGGAACTCGCACGAGCGCGAGGGAACTGATCGCGGCGCTAACGGCAGATAAATGTTGTCATTCGATTTAACGATACTTCGCGTGTGGCCGCGGAGGCGTCGAATTGGGCCACGAAATCAGCGTTACAGAAATAAGGAATCAGTAAAAATATAGAAACCTAAAAGCGATAGATGAAGTCATTAAAAGTTTGTTCGAATTAAATGAAATAAAAACAAACAGCAATTTTGATTGTCAAAATTCCAAAATTCATTTCGTAGTTTAATTAGTGGCATTATAAAATTTACTTACAAACAATCGAAGGACTAATCTGAAGATCGTATCCAAAACAAATTTAAACACTGTAACGTTTATCATATTAATAGAAGCGCACTATACAAATTAAAAATTAAATAAACTGTTTACTTAATCATTTAAAAATCCATTAGCGCTCAAACCGCTGTATTAATGGCCGCTTATTTAAATTTCTTTCAGATCAGTCGACTGTAACTTTAGCACGGAACATTTGTTGGGAGACGCGGCATCAATCGTTTATTCCTCTTGTTAGATATGTTACAGCCGTTACTTTTAACACCCAATTGGTAACCGCCTTGTAAACACGCGGCCGTGAGTTCAAACACTATGTAGGTGTTATTGGGAGGCTCAAATTGAACTGTCAAAGTGTGTACTTCAAAGGATGACTATTTTGGAAATAAGTGCATGTCGGTATGCAATGAGATAATATTAAAATACATTTTACACGCGCAGAGATTATATAAATATTTGTGTTAAAATGTGAGAATTTAACACCGTTTATATCGTTGAAAAATAATATTTCTGAGTAACATGAAGTATGTTAAATGACAACAGTCCATAATTAGGATGTTAGAGCTCAAATCGCCTTGTAGCAAAGAATTATAACTTCAAACAAGTCCTTGCAAACCACTTGATTGACTACAATTTTTAATAGACTCTATATTTGTGTAACTTAATATAAATGAATGAAATGTAAAAAAAATGTTTTTTTAATTTACATAACACTTTCTGTTAAAGATTCTAGTACATTTGAGCAACATTATGCTTTTTGTATTCCTAGTCAAATTCCTTATTAACTATTTTATTTTACAATAATTTATTATTTACATTCTTGGCACTTCGAACAGAACGCTACGTAATTATGCCATTTTAGTATCTAAATAGGTTTAGATACTAAAATGGGCGTATCGTTGTGTACGCAGAGCCTTAAACATTAAATTTATATAAAACGATTTAAAAATTCAATATTTACAAAAGTTTAAACTATGAAAGGAACACAGTCAGTACTTATTATGTATTTGTTTATATACATCGGAGGGGATTTATTATTTGGAAGCACTGTAAGTACTATTTTGAATGTATTGTCGTTTACATCTTATTCACTACTAATATAAATGCGAATTTATGAAGAGAAAATCAAGTTAATCAGTAAGTAAGAGGACATTGCATTACCACAAGAAACATCCCTTCATTATTATCTAAATAAAACTGTAAACGTTATAAAAATTATAAAAGATATGTACTTTTAGATATGACTAAAATTTGCTTTATTGTCATCAAAAATGTCTTTGCTCAATTATAATAATAATTTAATACAACAATTTACTAACATAGTTAATTGAAACGGTACAACAGAAAGTTGTTATAACACGCATTAAAACAAGTATTTATAGAATATTCTATTGAAAAGAATATATCAAGAAATAAGAAACTCTCAAAAACTTTTGAAATCTATCATAAGTATAATAATAAAAGTGAATGAATGGAAACATTGTAGAGCATAAAGCATTATGAATTATAATAGAAATATATCAATTTAATGATCTTATGTTTATTTTATACTGAACTGATATTTTCAGTTTGCTGAGCTGAAATCTATAATAAGAACTTATGTGATTGAAACACTACAAAGTAATGTCTACACTTGATATCTCACAAATTCGCATATCCAATGAGAAAAAATTATAGACTTGACAATTGTAAAATGCTATCAAAATATCTTGCAGTGCCTCCAATATGTGGTTTTATATACAACTCTCTTGCACGCGGTGCGATGTCGTCACGACCTCGGGACGTAACCGGTGCGCGGTGAGAGATGACGTCACCGTCGTTCCCGCGCCAGCCGCGCACGCCGCCACGCCCTTGTGCGCGCGCCCTAAGCTATGGTACGACTGGAAAGGAAACGCTAGATTAAATCTATGCTCATTAACTATATCGAGTTTCTTCTCATCAGAGATACTCACACTAGTTAAAGGTATCTTATAATCTTTTTTCCTAAGGTCGGCATAGAAGCCGGCAGCGTCAGGCTCACTGTCCTCACCCGGTTTGATGGGTTTGCTGGCGGTCGGTGGCCGCTGCAGACTCATGTAGCCGTTGGAGACTGGCCTCCGCTCTGAACAAGTAACATGCGTTAATATTTTAATCTAAGAGGAGGTACCTAAAGAAGGTCTGATAAGTTCTACTGACCATATAGACTAGGTATGATATCAGGGTCAGCGTCGTCCGCCTCCCTGGACTCGGGCGAGCGCAGAAGCGGGCCGCGCGCCTCGCCCGGACTGGCTAGCGTCGGTTCCGCCTTTACCGGAGTCGGGCACTGCCCCGCGCGCTCACCGTACATTGCCTCGCTGTTGCCAGACAACTTATTTTAATGACCTACTTCACCAGCAATGAACACTGTCTCACAAGTTCGCAGTTGCCTCGTTGTCTGACCTCAAGGGCGCGTGCTTGGCGGGCAGGTGGCGGTGGCGTGCGGTATGCCGTCGGTACAGCACGGCGAGCGCGCCGCACACCGCACTGGCCAGCAACGCAGACATCGCCGCCACCGAGGCCAGCACCGGCGACATGCCCAACGCGGTGCTCTCGCCTGCACACAGCACAATGTGCTAGGTTATGTTGGGAGTTACTACTTTGATATTTGCAGAATTCAGAGTATTATATTTCCTCTCGTCTTCGTTCGTGAAGAGATATTGTATTGCTGTTGCCAAAGGGAAAGCTTAAGTCGATTTACGTGTCTCATACAGCCCGAGCACATTCCATTAATATGCAAATTTGTAACATTAGGTCACGCGGCCGCTAATCGAGAACAATTATGTCGAGCGTATGTTATTTTACAACATAAATTTTAATTACACTCAGTTGTACACAAAGGGGGTTGCTTTATTTCAGTTAAATAGCTTTCCATTTTAATAAAATCATTTACATATTTCTGTAAATAAAATATTTAATATCTGTTGGTTTTATTTCAAATCGTAGGTATTTATTGGTGCTCATAAAATCACCAATCTTTGCTAACAAAATAAAACTACATTTGAAATTGTTTTCTCGGAAACATATTATTATATTACCTTTTGAATAGATTGGTTATTAAAAATAGTGTTAAACTTTTTACAAAAACCAACTCAAAAGATATAAGCCCTAGGAGTGACAATAAACCATATTTCACTAGATACGTCACTATTTCAACAAGAATTTATTTCAGCGAGTGTTTCCGTGTGATATGCAAAATGGCTTAATGCTGTGTTAAATAATAAATAACTACGATGTTGGGAGTATTAAAAGTGAGCTCTCCCTTCCTCCCCGCATACGATCGCCTGCCAATTCTAAACGACACGCAAAGCGAATGGCTTACTTGGCTGTAGCTACACTTTAAATTGCACTATTTGTTGTTCGGATTCATGAAACGATTTTATAGTGTTTTTATTTTTAGTAAACACGTACAATTAGCAAAAGTTGAATAAGCTAGGCGTGGTAGCGTGTAATTGAGTTTTTTTTTCGAACAAGGGTGAATACACAATAGTAACTTTTATTAGAAAAGAGAAGAGAATAATAAGGTGACGCGAATATGTTGCCTATAACCTTACAGAAGGACTCTGTGTGGTAACTAAAGATACATTAGTGAGAACAGACAGCAATGGACGTTGGGATGGATGGAAACACACAACGAAGTCGTGTATTCTGTAGGCACTTATTTTAAGAGTTTCTGTTAGATTTAAATTGCTTCTACTTTCGCTAACAAATTACATAATTCATATATAATGTTATTCTTTCGGTGTTAGATTGGCACGGAATGAAGTCGTCGACTGTGGGCCGGTGTGGCGTGACCCGCGCCCGCAAGTTACGCCACTATCGTGCTATTGCCGCTCCACACACAATATAAATATTTTAAGCGTGAACTAAACTTATGTTGCCGGTTATCAGACATCGCTGTGGGAGTTTTTGTTGGTGATTTATTATATTGCTATACAAATTGTCTATGATTATTGAGCATTTGAACTTACGAATATTTCAAGAAATAAGCAATGTAATTTAGTATGAAACTAGATCACTATCAACACACGTTTTAAACTTTTAAATATCATTTTTTTCTGTAAAGTAAGGAATAGTAAAGGAAAAGCTGTCGGATATATTAACAAAATCTATTAGCTCCTGACCCGTGTATTTAGCCTGTCCCCGGAGCGTGACGGTCTCGATGGTGGTGACGTCACTGCGTCCCTTGGCGTTGACAGCGTACAGGTCGAGTCGGTACCGTGCGCCTGCCGGTAGACCGCGCACTTCCCACGATGGTGGGCTGCGGCTCGTCGTCACATTGTATCGGACCTAAAGGTAAATAGACTAGTTTTAGTTTCTTTAGAATATGACAGTGGAACCAGCTAAGACCACTGCTACAGGTAAACATCGGTTGAGTTGTGGTTAAGTCGTGTCAGAGAGATAGATACAGATTGGTAAATATGTTGAAATGTGAAGTCAAGTTGTCACTTCTCTATAGCTAAGCAAATATAAATGCAAAAGTAGTTGACCCTGAAACAATCAGTTAGTAGACCACAAAACAAAAGCAAGAAAAAACTTCTAAGCGCTTTTAGGCCAAGTTAGGAGCAAGGGGAGTTTGTAGTAGTTCTGTAAAGCTAACCTTTAGCGAAGGCAGTTCCAGCAATTCCAGTAGAAAGGTCTGTGGCAGGCCGCCGTCGAAGCTCTCAACACACTCTACGTACAGCGCGTCCACGCTCTGGTTGGCCACAGAACAATTCTGCAGTTGTAGCGGTCGACCTACGTCATACAAAATGAACTTTTAAAATTGCAATTCGCAAATGTTTATTATGCAGTGTAACTATAGTATAACTGCGCTGGGAATAGTGCTCGTGTAACGTACAAACTATATAGTAAGTTTGATGCGACTTTGAATAAAAAAGTCATTGACTTGGTAACCACCTTCTTTTGGAAGTCTGTAAAAAATAAAGACGAATTGAGAACCTCTTCTTTTTTTTGTTTTTATATTGTTCCATGTTATTAACCGCCTTTTCATTTAAAAGTGCATTTTAATAGTACGTAGGAGAGTAGCGGCAAGGAGCGTATTACATTTAATTACTTTCCCGGCGCAGGCGACGTAACAAAGTGCCCTCGGAAAACGAGAATTAGTTGCTTTAA
Organism: Papilio dardanus tibullus; assembly: GCA_013186455.1. Lineage (NCBI taxonomy): Eukaryota > Metazoa > Arthropoda > Insecta > Lepidoptera > Papilionidae > Papilio > Papilio dardanus. The sequence goes on along the minus strand of QDHC01004451.1, from coordinate 689,284 downwards.
AATAATTACTTAAAAGTGAACTAAAAATGTCATGTCAAGATTACCGTGATGTACAAAAGTAGGGAAAATATACGAAGGCGTCTAAGATATGTACTAAATTAGAATTAAATTAAAAATGTATCATAATATATGATTGTTTTCGGGGAGCTATAATCTTTAATCTATTTCTTACTAAGAAAAAATTCACACAATCCTACTCTATCAACGTATCGTACCTGCAATGACGAGCTGGAAGAGACAGGGCACCTTCTGCTGGCCGACAGAGTTCTCACCGTAGCAGGCCAGAGTGCCGTACTCCATGTCGCTGGTCGGCGTATAGTTCAGAGTCGACATGTTGCCGTGGCTGTTATATAATCTGTATCACAAGAGATTGTTAAGCAAGCTACAACTGGTGATCGGAGAGTTTAAGGGGTCTTCCTGAATATAAGAAATTCCTATGGGACTCACTATGTGACCTACAGTCCGCGAGAGGCAACATGTTATAAGGTACTTTTTAGTTCGAGTATAATTCGTTATAGACGTAAATCGATTGAGACACTTTGCTATTAAACTTCATTTGCCTGTATAGGAGTTTCATAAAAGTAAATGTTGAGCAACAAATTGAATTACGTTTGGTTATTATCCAAAGAGGAAACGTGCTTTATCTTGCATCGCAAAATAAAGAATTCACGTTTAAGACTCCTTTTAGAAAAGCTTCGATCATTCTTATTCAACTTCGAGGAAGTTAATCAAGAATGCAAAAAAGATATCCACGGTATAGATGAAACTTTACTTAAAAAGGTTTTCTTCCTTGATTAATTAATGCGAATATTTATTACGGTATCCGAAGAAAACTCCCGCGCGAAAATACCAAGAAATGTTAAAACTAAAATGTAAATATAATAAACATGTACAAAACATGATACCCGATACGAGGACCGTCGATACTAAGTGCTTTTAAACATAAATTTCTTAAGTTATTATTAGTGTTTTGTAGCATGATTGATATAACTAAGTTTAAAAAGGTTTATGCCCAATAACACGGGCAATCCAACGAAATATTTGGCATGGAATAGATGATAGTAGCATTTCCAGCAATTTATTGTACTTACCTGGGCGGTAGGTCCGTTTGTTCGCCGGAGTTATTGAACGTCCAGTGAAAGGAGACGAGAGCGGGGTTGGCGTCCACCGCGCAATGCAGTGAAACTGTCTCGTGTTTCAGCGCGCCGTATAGCTCGTTGTCCTTTCTCTCCGCACATACGGGAGCGTCTGAGTAAAGGACATTGAATTAACTAAAGAAAAGCAACTAAGCTGTTCTACGAATGGACATAAGGACGAAATACCAGGAGACCAGAAACCATAGTTGCAGAGTTAAGCCAAGTAGTGATATTGAAGCTTTTTCCGGCCTACTTTTAGGAAGTACCTGATTCAATATTTGAATGCCAGACTACTCAAACATTGTGCTATTATTGGTTTACTTTATTGAATACAATAACAATCACCACTTCTCATTGTTCCGAAACAAATAAGCGTAGTGTATCAACTCGATAACCATGAATAATAAGCGTCATCGAACAATATAAAACGATTTCAATGAGCGCAATAACTAAACCAGAAACTATTCAAAACAACAACTCTAATAAAGCAATTCCATGCTAACAATACGACGTTTAACAAGGGCTCGTTATAAAACTAGATACAAACTTCCCCAAGGCTGGAGCGGTCGAAGAAAGGCCGGAATTCCTTAAAACAACGGAATAAATTATCGGAGGCGCAGAGATTGATGGAGCACTTACTTTGTAGTATAATCTCGGCGCTTAAGAGGCTGCGTTACTTCCCTAAGATAATTACTGTGTGCAGCCAGTTTAATTAGAAAATTAATGCCTCCAGAGACATCTGGTTAACCGACGTTGTAAGCTCCTGAACCGCTCAGCGGGTAAATTGCATTTTGTGTCACGTGAACTACTAAGTTATAAGATTAAACATGGCTGCCGTTTAACCGATAATCTATATCGTTTGTGTCACAATTAAAATGTAAAATTTTTGCTGGATTGGTATTTACCGTCGTAATAGCCAAATTTATTTGGGTTATGATACTGATAGTGTAGATTTTATTGAAAAGGTCTTAAATGTCCGCATTGCGCAACTCCCTAAATAATTGACAAATCCTGTATACTCAATGATTGTTTTTGTATGATATTTTTAATTACATTTTTTATTATAAGTGAAAATATGAATAACAAAGGATATGAATTCATTAATCTACCTGTCACGATAGTCTAGACCTCAGTGGAGATTTCGGTGTTTTGAAGAAAGTATCCAATAATTTTCAAAAACAATTCCAATAAATCGAGACAGCGCGAGAAACTGTAAGCTATAAAAACATATTTATTGTAGACGACTACAACGAATTGTCGCAATATAACATTCCGTGAAATAAAACATAACAAATTTTACAAATTAATAATTTTAGTAAACGACCCCTTTGTTGTATAAATTTTAAGACGTTCTAGGATATAAATTGCATAGTTTAACTACTTTAAATTCCGACAATAAATGCATTTATTTATCTTGGAGCGTCGCAACTGTCCGCTGTAAAATTTTATTACGTTATATGCATTGCGGGCTGAGTAAGCTGGCGATATAACTCTCAGTTAGCGGCGCGGCAATGTATCCGCGCAATCTCCGGTAATGCTCTCGCCCCACACTTAACGCCACTTTGCGGGAGTGCGCCGCTAGTTCCGCCTCAGCCTAGTATTTGCCGGTATTACCTTCGAAATTGCAATGCGATTCAGAGTTTGCGGTGTTAAGTGCTTTTACGGAAATACTATCGTGGTGACTTTTTTCTGTAATTGTTTCTCTTAATAGTTGACTGTGTTTCGAATGAACAAGTACCACAATGTCTGCGCGCATAAGCATCACGGTAGGATTACTGGAAGGTAAGTGATGTGTACTGGATTTGCCTTTACAGTTGTGAAAGCAGTTCAATCATGCTATATTGTATATATTGTCTATATTGTATTCAAGCTAATCTTACATCGTATCTGCAGGGTGACAGGGTTGCTGGTGCCCTTGCCCTCGCTGTTCGCAGCCATGCAGGCGTAGTCGCCGGCAGCGCGCCGTGTCACACTCTGCAGAACTAGGCTCTGTGCACTCAGGATCACACCCAACGCCTCGTTGTGGAAGATCTCGGTGTTCTGATGACAAAAGAATAAGTGGGCATGTGCTTATTGTAACCGAACATTTGTTTAAGCTAACCTAACAGTTATCTATTATGGTGTCAAAGAGTCAAATTTCAGAATTTGAATCTACATTAATTGTTATGAAATATAGCAATTTCATTAAGATAAGGATAAGTCAAGAGAAACAATTTAGCAATTACATACCCGAGTAAGAAGAACAGAGTGTAACTGTCTTGGCAATTTCGTGAAACAAGTCAGGAATACATTTAACTATGCAGATAGTTCGCGAGATATGCCGTAAGTAACGCCGACACCTTAGTTAGTACTAAATTAAATAAGCAGCTGGTACAGAGAAACTGATCTACGAGACTCGTTATAGCGGCTTGGATATTGCTCGACTGCTCCACTATATTGCCTTCTTTACGGCTAGGAGATATGTACAGAATTTATCTCCCACTCAAGTAACTTTAATCATACTTGTACCATAAGTTTTATTTGCAAAAGTCAATAAAAGTAAATTGTAATTTACTCTTAAAAAAATTAAGAAGAAATGTTGAAAACAAAAGTAAAAATTAGTCTATCTATTATCGAGTATCTGTAGTCTATGGTTTTAAAAACCACAAACTTACATCATGAAACCAAACCAATCGATGTGTCTTGGGATTCGCCTTCACCGTGCACTCGAAGTAAACGTCGTCCCCTTCCTTTATCTCGTTAGGGTTCAAATTGGATCCCATCTTCAGATCAACGATAGGCACATCTGTAACAAGACGATTTGATTAAAATGCTTTATCCTCTCAGGGACTACCTATTGTTCATTTATGTGACTTGACGTAATACGCCGTAATTTTATATAAAACTATCTATATAGACTTTTAAGACTTGAAGAGACCATTCTAACCAGATCCTTAACAGATCATCAGTTAATTATTTTGTAATATTAATAGTTTTTAATTGAAAACATATTATCTATAGCATAAATTAGATAAAGCCGAATTAATTAACAAGGGTCGGCAAAAATTTAATATAATTTTGATTTGAACAAAACTTGTTTTCAAACTATAATAGTCATTAATTAGTGCAGACGCAATTAAAGTTTAACGAGGCACTGATGACTCGTGAAAGGTATTGTGGAGGGCAAATAAATTTTAATTAAAATATTTAAAACAGAATAATTGAAACCATAAGTTTCATTTTTAGCTGCGCATTTTTGGAAGAATTGTAATATCACAATTATAAAAATATTAGCAGTAGATAGTAATCAATAGTTCTAGAAGTTTGTGAAGCTGAGCATTCAGGGAACCGTGCCACAAAGAAAAAGTTCCTATATCTTACTTTTAATGTAGACGTTTCACTAAACTCAGTTGCTCGTCACTCGCTCGTAAGATAAGAATAATAATTCTGGTGATGTAGATAAACCACATCGAGCAAATTTTATTTTGGTCCGTAATCCAGCAAGAGCATTTAATTAAAATTTATGAAGCAATATAAAGTTGAGAAGGAACAAATTATTAATATCTCGGAGTTTGTGGATTATCTCGAGTAGTACGACAAGTTCGCCCTCAATCTTTGTGGCCGACGTGTCATCTCCAGAGATTTATTAAAATCTTTTCCGGGAAGTATCGAATTCTTTCCGGGGCTACGAATTCTTTTTAATTATTTTGTGATTCAAACTTAAATAATCAAGATCTTGGGTGTAAAATGTGTATAGCAATAGGCCAACGCTGTCAAAAGTGCGTACATTCGTAATTTAAGTAACAGTAATTGTTTTTTTTTGTTTAAATAATTTTTGATGACCGTCTACTTACAATGTACGTTGAGCCTCCATTTATCCTCAATGGCGGAGTCAGGTATGTGTTTGTTCTCAGCGCGGCAGGCCAGCTGCCGGCCGTCGTCTTCCACGGCTGGCACCAGGCTCAGCACGCTCAGCGTCTCGTTGTTCTCAGAGAACTGACAAACGATATTAAACTTGAAAATTTAGTCTTCCATCATCATCATCATCAGCTCACTATACGTCTCCACCGAGGGGCTCGGAGCCTACCCTTGCAGTTGAAATATTTATAGTGAAACTAAAAAATATTAAACCTATTGATGTGTATGTTGTAACAATGAACACTGAACAACAGGTGATTTCTTGTTAGTTGATTTTTTACGTGAACAAGTTCCCTTACAGATGTTAAAATCAAATAATATTTTTTAACATCAACAGCAGTTAAAAAGAAGTTTAATAAAAAGTTACAATTGTACACAAAAGTAAAATAAATCTTGAAAAATAAAGAAGCGTTCAAAAAAGCGCCGCACTCAAAACAAAGACTTCAAAAAGCGACTCCCCATTGAAAGTTTCGCAAAAAGGAAACAAAGCGATAAGAAAGCAACAAAAAGGAGGAGACGACATCGCGAAAGAAGCCGCAGTAACGACCTTATATTCGCAAAAACATTGCAGAAACAATGAAAGACAGGACGACACAGTCATTACGGTTCGTGGAAAAAGTGGAAAGGAATCTATTAATTAAGACAATAGAGACGCGGGGCTAGACAAAGACGTCGCTCACGTTTTTCGCCATCCGCTTGAGTTGTCTATTGTTCTTCCACCAGGTGACGGTCGCCTCGGGCCGGGAGCCGGTCGTCTTGCACTCCACCTCGTACCTCTTGTCGGCGGACACTTGCTTCTCTTTCGTTAATATCGTTACAGTGATCGGTTTTACTGCAACAAGACAATGATTTTTCTTAACTCAGGCTCTTTTAAACTCATCGATTAAGAAGAGAGGTTCTCAAGTAGGAACTACTTCGTTTTATATTATTTCATAAACGGCTTTGTGTAAAACTAAACACGTAATCGATCATATTACTTTGTCAGTAGCAATGAAATTAGTGTTGTAAGTTTATTACAGTACGTGGCACGCTGCTAATGTTACGGGCTGCATATTTGAATAATAATTAAGTGCATGTTAAATGTCACTAATTACTTCCGTTCGTAAAGAATAATACAATATAATTTACAACATATTATTTTTAAAAATTGAAAAGTAATATTACCACTTCTGCAATACTTACAATTGATATCCAAAATCAGTACTTTGGTCTCAGGCGGTGCTAGATTAGTATTGGAAGCTTGACAGACGAGCCTCGCGTTGAGATGCTGTCTACCCACGTTCGGGAAGGTAAGCGTGTTGATGGTGATTCCGTCGGGACGCTGCTCGTAAGAATCGTCGATCACCACGTTCTCCAAGTACCACGTCACCCTCGGCCTTGGTACTCCTGAGGATTGAAGGTCCAAATATAATACCTACTTCAAGTCCATTGATTTGTCCCTTAGGTAAAGATTTAGGTTATGTAAAAAATAAGTCTTCAGCGAAGGTACTGTTAGCAAAATAATTTTATTTTTTCAAACAACTGAGCTCTTAATCCTTTCATATTGTTAATTGGATTTCAAGTGATTTTATTCCTCAACCAAAATTTTATAAAGTTTGTTTTACGGTCAAAATTAATAAAATGGTTAAGCCAAGAATTTAAATAATTCTAAACTTTAAATTATTTTATGAACTTGGAATTTTATTATTATCTTTAAGATGAAATTAAAATCCTAACCTTTGTTGATAGTGAAAGGATTTCAAATTAAGTGATATAAAAATATCTCATTAGGTTAACCTTATTAAATTGGAATCTTGTCTTAATATGAAAAAGAATTATAAACTTTTGAAAACCTTAATAGATTCATATCTAATAATATTTCAAATATATGTCGTGTCAAATAACTGTATTTGTAACTATAATAAATTGAATAAAAATTATGTTCAATCGATCATAGCAGTATTTTTCCATGTCATTACCATTCTTTTATATTTACGCTACAATTTTTATTTACTGTCCATTCGAGGTGTCCGAGTTGTCCATTGAAACAATGGCCGAGTCGTAAAAGATAAGAAAACAAAGGCAGTGGGTGGCAATTGTGGCTCCTCCTATGCCCAATCAACATAAAGTAATGGTTACTTCACATATTCTGCATTCTCGGAAATTTATCTCTTACAGCTATCTCAATTTTAAATTATGAAATAGTTGATATTGAAGAGAACTAAACTTGGAAAATTGTTTAGAGTCTTTGAGGGTACAAATAGAGATCATTGCTACATAAAACAAAAAGTAGGCAAGGCTACAAGAATATGATAGAATCGACCCGTTTGCCTAAATGTTATTAGATGTTAAAAGTATCTGACAAGTACGTAATGGTACAAATATAAACAACAGAAAACTGACAACTATTTCGATGTTAGAAGTAGAACAAGAAGTGAACACATCAATACACACTTAGTGGGATGTCAATCAGTACCACAAACACTAATCGCGGAAAATAAAAAATGATCCATCAAACTATCTGATGGAGGATTCGAGCAATCGTTACAGAGATTGATGGCTGTACTCGCGGAGACTTTCCCACTTTTACTACGGACAATAAACGCTCACCAGAGTTCCGGTAACATCTTTAAGTATTTATTGAAATCAAATTAAATCAACAAACTACATTAAGATAGTATAGGAATTTTAAATCCATGTTTGAATACATAACTTTTATCATCAAATAATATTTACATTTATTTTTACTTATCATTGTCACAAATATTTCCTATGCAATTGACTTATGATTGCGTAGCTATTTCAACATTACTCCGACGTACTTTTCCAAGTACATTATAATTCAATGCTTACGTGAACTCGACAACTAATCTAATCACATAATGATACTTTAATTTAGGAAATAACGTCTGTAAGGTCATCATACTTTCTAATTCATTAAGCAAAATTGTCTGTCGTTTATATGTTTAAGATAGTAAGGCTTTTGGTAAGACAGAAAACGCATGCTCTTAGTGAATTCTGAAATTAGGTGTGTATAAATGAAAATAAGTGGTTATTGTATCAGTCACTGCCTAACTTTTCCTTCTTTATCAGAACTATCTTCAGCATGCCTACTTTACTTTCTGAAGAACTGTTTATTGTGTGCGTAACGTGTTAACATCTAATGGAAACTCTTAGTAGGTCGTTAAAAATTTACTAACCTCCTTCCACCTCGCAAATGAGTAAAACATTAGATCCTTCGTTGTAAGGCTCCACCAGTTTGGTCCTGTCTCTGCGCTTCGCATCGTAAATCGTCGGCCGGCTCGGCGGGACTGCGGCCAAAGTTAACACGTACGTCTTAGTTTTTATTACAAGAAAATGCTGTTTTTTTTTCTACAACTGTAATTCACTTCTATAGTTAATAATTAACTCGAATTAGTAAAATAAATGATGTTTTTTTTGATATAGTTCAAGCATTTCTTGAATTTGAATGGAAACAGGTAACATCTTTGCACTTTTATACAAATAGCAATAAATTCAATCATACTTACTTATAACGCTAAAGTTGACTTTAAGATTTCTTGTAGGTGAATTCTTAAAGTCGACTCGACATCTATATACACCGGCATCGATAGCTGCTACGTTGTCGATCATGAGGACAGCAGGCGTAGCGCCACCGCGGAAGAAAGCACGGTTGCCGAATACCGTGGGCGACGACCACAGCTTCGGCTGCGTGTACGAACGACCACGGATGTCGTAACTGTGAACAGAACAATGCAATTATGTTAAGAAATTACTGGTGAAGTTCGACGTAAAGAGGTCTACCGTAAATGTATCACTAATATTTTTAGTAGATAAAAAGGATATTTTGAGTTATCTTCTAGAAAGACTTACAGTTAAGCGAATCCTACTGACCTGTAGAGCGGTTCACCATCAGACTCCTTGAACCAGAGTACCATGACGACGGCGTCATCGGCGTGCAGCGGTTGAATGTCACACGGCAGCGACGCTTTCTTGCCCAACACACCCTGCACGTCCGACGTCGGCACTGCGGACAATAATATTATCAAACATTTGAAGTAGATTAAGGAGTAACAAAAATCCTAATTTGTGATCCATTGTAAGACTAAATTAAAGTTATAGAATAACACCGACGATACAAAGAAGCACCACCATTCTACTAATTGTTTGCTATGTCAGTTATTATCATCAAAATATAGCAGCTATTTTTGTTACGAAGCATCTTTGAACAATAAAACAATTTGAGGCCGTAATATAAACTTGGAGATATCATTGGATTGAGGATCGTTTGCTGTGCCCTCTCCAAATGAGTGTTTGCCAAAATTTCAAGAACACTTGACATAATTCGCCTTAGAAAATATTTATGAAGGCCTTTTGAAAACGTGGGCGAGATCGCTTCGTGCTTGTGAATGAAAGTGTGCCTGAAACGATCTGTGGCCGGGTTCTAAACGTTATAACTGGAATCCTAAATGTGAGCAACTGCTATTCATTTGTTTGTTGCGGGGAACTACAGTTCTCCTATAGGCAGCAGTTGTTTCTCAACAAGTTACTATACATACTCGTTTGCTACAAATAACCAAGTCATGTCGTGGCGCTGCCGTGTCGGATTGACCTATGTAATGGTAATAAATTGTTTATAGAAGGGCACACTTTTATTATAAGTCCGACTGTTATCGCGATTTATGATTTAGTGCTTTTTCCGATGCCGGTCTCGACAATACAATTGTGTCGTAAATGTTCGGAATATGGTATTATTTAGCATAAAACTTCTTATCTTTCAATTTATGTATATAAAATAGATGAAAGAAAATAATAACATCGGTAATAGTTTCTAAGCATATAAAATTAAGTGGAACTAATATTTCGTCAGAATTAATGAAGTCAGAAAATGTAGACTTTCACAAAATCCAAATACTCTTTGTCCTGAATTGTGGGAAAATTTACCTCTTAGTATTAAAACAAACTCTTTTACAAAAGCGTTGTATTTTAATGTAATAGGCCACATCTAGAGAAACGTGGAAACCATATGTAAGAATAATATCGAAGTGTACGTACTAATCTTTCCAAATCTATGTTATCTCTCGTAATCATCATAAAATTTCATTGAGTAACTCAGGAAACCGAATCTCCAATATCGACGTGTGTACGACGCTTAATGCCCTACTAAAGAAGTAATGCTGATCCATACATTGGTTTTGGTGAATTCGTAGGCAGCTGACATCAGGCTGAGTCAAGCTGTTACCTGCAAAGCGTTATTACTCTGTATTTATGATTATACTTTCAAGTGCTTTTATCTAGTATTTTAACCTTTCCGTTATTTTGGAACACCAGCATGAGTTCATTGGACAGATACCACAAAGCCTACTACGACCACCTATGTAGCAGATTAAATAAAAGGGATACATCTTTCCGTACGTCCCCTCCTCTGTTTATTAAAAGTAGGCTCAACATATTTGCAATCTTCTATCTTTAGGCATATGTCTGTAAGCAATGGTCACATCGCTATTTTTGCTTAAAAAATACAAAATCCGTCATTGTTCAAATAATTTTTAGCACGTTCAATATCATAGATAAATTACATTAATAAACATGGAACTGTCCAACTGGTACGCCTTGTGTTATAAATCAATATAGTTCAACAAGCAATAAAGTATTAAATGTTGATAAAAAACCTTTGAATAAAAAAATGTAGCGAACATAAATCGGAAATTGGATAACATTACGTGACTGCTGGTTGTATGAGACCACACCGAGGTGTATTGACAACGCACTCACGTCCCCGTATTGGCTGATGGTGTGGAATTTCGTCAATTTAACCTGAATCTCAATTTCAGTCACTTATAAAAGGTTATCGTTACAGTTTTAGTAATGTTAGATCTTTGTTTGTTTTCTCTTTCATGTTATTACGGTCTCTTATGAATTTAAGATATGTTTATGTATTTATATTTAAGTTACCAATATTATTTAAAACGTTTATAATAATATCGTTCTTATTAGTAATTAGTTTAGAATATTATAATTTTCTGGAGCATTGCTAAATGCACTAATAGATTACTTAAAATAATATGACTTTAAAATACTTGTTTTACAAATGCATTTATCAAGACATTTAGCTGGCACCAAGACTAACGATACCTCGCCTTACTAAAGGTAATAATCATAAAAGTAAATTACTCTTCCCCCGTACTTGCTGTGTCGTTACTATGTAAATCAACCACTTATTGCAACTGATTTATTCCAAACTCTAAACTAAATTACTTTATTTTCATAATTCTGTTTCATAGTTGAGTAGCGTTAAGTATTACCGACAAGCGAGTAAATTGTCTCTCTAGAAACTTTTAAGACACTCAAATTAATCACGTCATGATTATGCTAGTTTGTACCAATATTTATAATTCTTTTCGTATTAATACTTACTCGCACAAAAAGCCTTAACACAAAGTTTTGAGAGTAACTCAAACAATTTCAATGTTTAACTTTAGTATTCCTTATTAAAGGAAATCAAGAAATTCTCTTTATAACTCCACGAACAACGTCAGTCTTTTTGGAGTTAAATCACAAAGGGTTAATCAAAAAAGAAACAAGGAAAATTATTTTGTAAGATCATTAAATATGAATTTCTTAAAAGTGAAAGCAATTGTAAAGTATAACAATGAACAAATTCAAAGTTATCAGGTTACCGCCGCGGGTTCACAAGTTAAACTTAAACTTAACTTTGAATCATTCCGAGAAGCGTTCAATTGACAAAGGACACCTGCAGAGCTTGTATTTCCAATGATAGACGTCGTTTTGAATCGACACTCGTTATACGCGATCTTTCTGTCACAGTTCTTATGTAATTTAATGATTTGCTACCAAGCTTCATTCACTTATGAGAACATTTTGTTCTCGTCTGTTATACTTTAGATCTCTTAAGAAATACTTAAACGTCATAAGCGTAAGCGTTAATTGGTGACGCATCTGAATTCATTTTTTTGGTTCATGTTCCGTGGGTTTTTCAGACATCTTTATCCTTACATAGTATAAAACAATAACGCTTTTTGTGTTTGTCCCTATATATGCTTGAATCTTTAAAACTACGCAACGGATTTTGATGCGGGTTTTTTAATAGATAGAGTGATTCGTAAGGAAGGTATAACTAGCGACCCTCCCCGGATTCGCACGGGTTCAATTATTGTTAGTATGACTGTTATATACAATGTTCACAGTTGTACTGTAGTGTATTTAGTATCAGCATTGACCCGTGCGAAGCCGGGCGGGTCGCTAGTATGCGTATATTTTTAAATAGGGCTATTGTTTTTGTTTTGTTTGATCCGTGACTTGTATATACGAAATTAATGGCACTCTCATCAATATTTTCGGCAGCCGTCGTCTGGGCTTGAAATGAAAACAATGAGTCTGAAGCAGCGTAGGCGGCAATGTGCCCGAATATGTTTTAAAACTTAACTTTGACATTAATTTATAAAGGTTTTTAGGGCACGTATTGAACTTTCTAATTCACATTTTTGTAACTTAAAGGTCGTTTTTTAAATAGCTGTTGATATTTTGTTAAAGGACGAATGTTCTAATATGAAATTCATTGAATCTGCTTATTGGTAACTGAACCTTAAAAGCAAACAAAATATATGCTAAAAATTAAGTTGAAATAAATAAATTCTTGTTACAAATGTTTCAACTTTTGTAACTTCAACGAGAAACCAATACCAAAGCCGTGGAATTAATTTCACGTAAACATTATACTGAAATACGATTAAAATTTCGAAGTACACCTTCCGCGTATCGCGTTACCCAATCCCGGAACCCATACTTCGGAAACAATTTAAATTAGCGAATTTCAGGGAGAGTTGTATCAAAAATTTCCGACGGAACGCGTTCCCGAACTATGTGAGTATTTATTTGGGGCCGGAATTACAATCGCGGTTCGAGAGCTGAACAGACATAAAACCCCGCGTTGCCTTTATTACGTTACGACTTTGCCTCGCGTTCGTGTTTGAAGGGAGATTTCAATTTGTTACGTTCAGTCATAGTCCGATCAACTTGTCTGACCCGGTTGGGTATACATAAGAATAAATTACAGTAAAGTTAACACAATGACAATGACATGATGGTTTCAATGATAAGATCACTATTAAACTCAAAATTCCAAACCAATTTTTACGTCTATTAAATTATAGGGAACTTGCTTTAAAATTATTTAATATTAGTATTCGGCCGTTAGCTTCGAATCGATTTTATTTTCTTGTCTCATCCATAATATTCACAGTTAATTAAAATATCGTTAATTTTAATAAGCAAACAGATGTAAGATATGTGATGAGTGATTAGTGCCATCTAGTATTGATTACGCTGAAATATCTACATCTAAGACTTCGGTCATCGTAATCCGATACACTTGAATTAATCACAATCCACCCACATATATGTTAAATTATTTCTTACTACTCGTATTACTAGTATTAGTTGGCGAAGATGGTATAAAAAACAAAGTAGATAATGAGAAGTAATTTATCACAATTAAACTAATAGAACCACTATTTGATAAAAGTAATTTATTGAAGAATTTAAAAAAAAACTAAAAATTTACTAAAAAAAACTTATTTTCATATATTTACAAACATTTATTACCATTTTAAGTATCGTTCGATTTATAGTTTTTTTTTTCTTAATTTAATAACATCAAACAATGATAAAATATTTATAGAAAACAAATAATTAATAACAACAATAATCAAAGATAATTACACCTTATATCATTTTAATTGTCATAAACTATCCACTTAGAAGGGTTCCCTAACAACACTTAATTGGTGAAGTTAAAGTTATAGTTGTTAAGTTATAAAGTAATCAGAGATTAAATCATTATTTCATTAGTTCCGGTCTCAAATCACGTGCGTTCATAATTATTCATTACAATATAAAAAAATGACATTTGCCTTAAAAAGAAACAATTATGTTTTTTTCTAGAGACCTCACGCAGAGAATTAATCAAATAAATTCTATTTGAAGACAAATTAAACGTAATAAAAACGTTAATTACTTTGCACATGTATGGACCAAGATCATTTGCACTGATCATTTCAAGTCTCTGACAATCTTGTACATTGAATTACAATTACACCTATTATATTTTAACAAATTAAGAGCGGCGGTGGATCAGGGGTTTAGCTCTTGACTTGTAAACTGCAGGTCCCAAGTTCTAATCCCGTCGTGTACCAATATGTTTTCCGATTTTTGATTTTCATATGTACGCTCTTATGGTGCTGAAAAACATCGTGCAACCTGCACATATCGGCTAAGAAATTCAAAGATATGTGTGAAGTCACGCAATATACGCGCTAGTCGTGGATTTGTGGAAAATGGAACCCCATCATGGGTAGAACTACTACTACAAGTAACATATTTATGTGTTATTTTAGACTGTGTTCCACATCTGGGCAAAATTTCATCAAGATCCGTTGAGCCGTACTGTAGATAAATTACAACAAACATGTATTGTAAACTATCGCATTTATTACATTAATATGAAGAATAATAATATGATTAAAATAGAAATTCATTGACTTCACCTCGTCCTCAAGACGTAAAGATTTGTTAAAGCTATTTAAGCGTATACATTTATTTAATCTATTTTTAACATAACCAAGGTAACAGCTGACTAGAACTCTGATAATCCTTAGCAGGGGCGGATAATGTCGGGTAAATTGCATTAGCATATGTATAGAGGTGGCCATTATATGTGTAAGTGGTCATTGAGAGACCTCTAGCGGCTCGCTGATCAATTATTCGCTCATTACACATCTGAATGGCGAGTGGCGACAGACCTATCGATCCTAGGCCCTACCATATCTAGAGCTGACATCCAATACATGTCTATATGCTCTTACTAAATGTATCTACGGTTGGATTACTTCTAGAACATATTGTTATCAACCTCATACCCATTTCTTTTAATATTTACGTTATTATAATGAACTTAAATTAGGAATACACTTTTTTTTGATTGTTTTTTTGGTTTAGCGTCTAAAAAAATATTAAAAAATTCACAGTATAAAGATTCGACAAAGAAATTTTATTAATAATTAAAAGTAATGAGTTGAATCGGGTTTAATTTATATTCTACAAGAATTCTCATATTATATTAATCTAATCTGAGAATTTAATTATTATCTATGTAACGTAAATCTTCCAAAAAATATTTGATAGATCATTAAAATATAAATCCACTTAAAATTCTTACTCGAGTAATTTAATTAAGATTAAAAAATCTTCAAGAACCTCCGTCGCATCATTCAGTATTAATTTTTAGGTTTGAATATCTTGTAATAGTTTTATGTAGATTTTACTTTTGGTTGACTTTAAATCGAAAAGATTAACCGTGACCGACGGTTATAATTAGTTACTAGCCGCTTTATTCCGAAACGAGATTGCGTTATTACTGTTGTACATTCTACGATTGATATTGGCACATTTATAAAATTTAATCCAAAATACAGAACGTCCTTGTCGGGAACAAGTATTTATTATGATACATAATTTGGTCCAATGAGACCCCTGGTCTATCTTATTTAGTTCCGAGTGTCCTCTAGTATCGTATAATCGACGACTTATTGGTCCTCGTTTATCGCAGTACTTTAATCCATAGGTTTCCATCGTAGTAACACTTGGATAAAAACACTATTCATTGCTCATTCTCTTAAAAAAAAACAGAGACGATGAAATCCCACGATTAGGATAAAACTTTAAAAGCCTACTACTTAATCTACCTAGTTTTAATCTTGTGTTCTAAAAGCAGACTGTACTACTTACCAATAATTTGCTAACTTTATCTAAATAAACGTCAATTACAACAAGTATTATTCCTAGTTTATAGTGAAGAATTAGACATTGAACGTAAACTGGTATTTATTGTCTACAATTAAGCTGTGTTTAGTCACGGAATATTCGAGTTAATTCCTAATGAGGAATTTACTCGTAAGTCTGTGGTTTGAATTATCCACGGATAGTTTATCAGGAGCCTTCTACTTTGTACACTAGTATACCTTGCTGGTTTTACAACTGACTTGCGCTCCACTTATCAAAAAAAAATCTGGAGACACGGCTTTACAACAAACCTTCTATTTTAAAATCATTGAATCTTTTGTTTAACCAATTAGCTTATAAAAGAATAGATGCAAAGGAACTCAATCTGTGGCAAACCTATTTCAAACCAACAAAATGCAAATGTTCCCGCTAGATGTTAAAATATGAACTAACTCCGTAATCTCATTAAGTTGTATTAAATCGTTTAACGTTGCAATGTTTAATTCAGAGAAGTGAGACGAGACTCGCAATGAACGCTACATAAAGCGGCGCCATTTTAACGCTCCCGCCAGTTTCTATGTCACGTCAGTGGTTGTTGTTTTTGTTGGCAACTTTATCTTGGCGCTCTGTCGTCTCATTGCTCTGTGGTACGTCCGACTGCTCTGTCCGTGTCTGCTCTGTAGTCTGTACTCTGCAGTCTAACAGGTGTACAATGCCTTTATGCTCCGAGCAACGTTTGATGTTTTACATCGCATTTACATCTTTTATTAGAATTTGGATTCACAGAGCTTGTTTAGGTAAAAGCGGTTAAGGTTTTTAAAGTAATTACTTTTCAAGTTCAAGTATTCAAGAAATGTATCAAGTCTGGAAAATTTAAATCTTCTTACAAACGTATATCGTAAAAATATGTGTAATTAAAGTTTATTAGTACTTATAACAATTAAGAACATTATATTGGTGATAAGTGTTGACACATGTGAATATTGTGTTAGACATGCTTAAAAGATTGTCTAATTTAAATATTAATTACTATACATTTGAAATTATCACCAATATTATGCTAAACAAATGTAATTACCATATTATCGTGCGCAATAAAGATATAAACTATGAAATAAAAGGTAAAATCCTCAGTAACGAGGGAATTATACTAATTCGTTAATGGACGAGACATTGATAATGACGAGGAAATTCCTAAAAGAAATTAACTTTCAAGACGAGAGGTTAATTAAAGCTCTTTGATACTTTCTTGATATAACAGAAATTAATAGATCTCGAGAAATTTATATGAAACGATTCTTTAGGAGGCATTAGGACACGACGGGCCAAGTCGTGAGCTGACCGCGATAACAGAATTCGACTTCACTAACTATATTAACAACAATGAAGATGTCTTCTACGAACACAGAGACGTGATTGAAGCAGTATTGTAAAACATAAACGAAATTAAGAGATAGATTAAACCATTGTCGATCGTAAAGTTAATGAACGTTTTCGATTAGATACAACATTGCTTGATTTATGAAAATCACGAAAATTGTGTTTTTTTAGAAAACAAGAATTTAAGTTAGGAATTAAGGTAAAGCAAATTAACATGTAAGGGTCGTCTGAAGTTAAGAGTTCAGTGATAGGTCGTGAGTGACATTTCACCTTTCTAGCAGACTTGTTTGTCATCATAGACTTTTATTGTGGACTCTAGTAAGTGATGTAGCAAAAGAATAGGTTAAAAGGATATTTAAAGGAAAGTGAGTGATATCTAAAAAACGTGTTCTCCTTTCCCTTGGACCTCATAAAACAGTCAACTCTAAGCCCACTGTCAGCGCGTCGATAAGGGCCAGAGAATAATGACCGGAATGAGTGAGTGGGTGGACAATATGAAACTAGATCGATAACTATATTAACCGATGAAAAATTTGGTCATAATAGTGATTGATTCCAACCAAATAACTCACGTCGCGGAACTTTCTAATCGCACTTTGAACTCGCTCGAGATTAAAGAATTAATCATTGTCTAAAAGTTAACGATTGAGAAATTATAGACACTTTATTACAAGGCCGTGACGATTATATCTTTAAATATTACATTTTGGTTAATCCACGCATCATCGTATCGTAAATCAGTTAGCAGACAGTGGCAAGTGACAAACTACCAACCTAAATTTACAGCACAAACGAATTATGCTACTTGATATCTGCAATTTAACATCGAGTTTACGTAACGAAAGGGGCAGAATATATTCATTATTCGTGTGACGGCACAATAGCAAAAAATAAAGTTCAAACGCACGCCCGTATTTGGGATATAATAAGGCTTCTTTTATCATCTTTCGAGTACAATTGCGAAACTTAAGTTAAAGGCATTTTTCCCACCGATAAAAACGTCAGGTCTATTCTCGAAGGTTCCATTCTACAATTGAGTTTATTTTTAAGGCCAATCCATTGTGACCGTCTGAATGTGAGCCCCGTGACCACCCGCAGTGAACGCTGGACGAATATAAATTAGGGATCGGGAGAGATGTTTCAATTTCTAATAATGTTACAGACGTAAACTGTTCGTTGTCGGTTTGTAAATAAAGCGGTAAGTTTTGAACTAGAAAAGAAAATCTTTCTTGCTTTATTATTCAAAGAACATGACACAATAAGTCTAAATGTGCACTAAAGATTTTTTTGTGTTTTAAATAGTCCTTTACTTTAGATTTCATTTATAGATGGAATCGAAGAAGATGTTAGTAAAATATTTAGAGATATTCGTGAATTCTGTTAAGGAAATATTCCTTTAAACATATTAAGTATACGTTAGTGCGACAGGAGAGGACATGTGTTCAAACATTTCGTATTTGGGTCGCGACGTCGTCGCAAGCTTCGTAATATATTAATGTTGCACGTCACTTTGGCAGCTGGTTTGCGAGAGTCCCGGACAAATTCTCATAGTTAGGAAACAGTTGAATTATATCTGTCACTAAATGTCAAACGAAAAATTCTTGAAACTTGGAACTTCTTCACAAACCTGAGAAAAATTTAAGCTATCTCTTGAAGATATAGTTAAACTTAACCAATTTAAATACCTATGACTTTGCAGTCGTTAATTTTATTGCCAAATATATTTATTGTAATTCAAAATAAATGAAACCATTAATAATTTAAAAGAGCCCATTTTCAGTTGCTATCTCATCGTAGAATCAGCACAAACAAAGCGTACATTAAACAACAAGACGCGAGGAAATGAAGTAATAATTGAATATGAAACACCAGAGACAGGAAACAAAGAGAATACGCTGCATGCAGGAATATATTCGTTATAACAGCGAGGTCATCTGGAGTCGGCAAATGTAATAACACCTCGTGCGCCGGCAACCAAATTGAAAGCATAACTTCTCTTTACCCGCGGCGCAGGTGGCCGTGCTCTCTCCAATTCGGATGCGTCAATATATTCCTGTCTGCTGTCTGCTTTGATGCTAAAATATACCCGGGCTTATTGGAATCTAGTATATTGCGAAACTATAAATCTCAGGAAGATGATTGTGGGTGTACAACGCTCGTCAGATTCTACTTAAGCGAAAGCTATATCTGTGTCCTTTTACATAGTACTTAACTTTAATTATACTTTGGTTGTTGTTTAAGTTAGTTGTACAGAGATGACTGATGATAGAAAAACTTGAATGATGTAATTTAGAGAGGAAACGGATCTTAGACATAATGATGATTACTAAAATGTATATGGACTATGCAAGAAGAATGATGTCATAAAGTTACAAATATGGTGGACAATAATTATTTTACACGATGAGCAAAATAGTGTTTTTTTTTCATCTCGCACGCTGAGTAACCGGAGATTCAATTACAGCAGAACATTCCATCTCAGTCTCCGGTACGACAACATTCATTTATTATTGATGTATCTAATAATAATATAATAATGCAATGACTTCAGGAGGATGGATTCCATAGACTATATATTTAGAAATCATTATAAGTGGACGTCACAGTAATTTTAACGAAGGCGTAAAAGTTAATCTTCAATGTCCTTATAGATGGATTTAGTAAGGGTTCGAATCAATTTAAAAGCTGCTAACTTAACTACTGGGCCAGCGGGGACCTTGAAGGGTAAGTCAATAGCAATTATTTCAACATCAAGGACCCGGTTCGTTATTTCTAAAAATCCCCTTTTTAAATTGGCGCAAAGGTCACGTTCATTTGTTATTTTTTCAACAGAATTTTGAAGCCTGGCTGGTTACCACACTTGACATTTGTTTATTTTTAAACGTCTAAAAATACACCGAAGTATCGAAGAGAATTTTAAATATATCGCTGGTAACAACTTTATTGTAGCAAAGTTACGCGAATCTATCATTTAATTTATGTCGTAAGTAGTAGATACAAACCAAACATCTAAACATAAAGAAATCCCCTCAGAGGTTGTCTTAAAATTCACCATTCAATAAACAACTCGAGCCCGACAGCAAACCGTATCTTATTTGAAAATCAAAAAGCAGTTGGCGAGGGCCCGCTCCCGTTCAAAAATGTACCTATGATACGCAAATATACACAGCGCTACTACGATCCCACGAATATAGAACTAACTTGATTCTCGACAAACTGAATATTTACACAAATTACAAGTAACAATAAATAAAGCTTAGTCCAGGATTACCCTAAATATATCAGCTGCATAATTATTATGTGTTCATCTATTTCCGTCTACTATAAATAAGTGAGTTCGGAACGAGAACGTATGGTAGGGGTGTTCCAGTACACAATCCCCTGAAGGCCAGGTGCACAACGGCTCGGTAAACACGTGTCTGGGACATGTTTGGAGGATCCACTCACTCCACTTTGTATACCCGCTCAAATAACGAGCGATTGCATCCCCCACCTTTACGCCCGCCCCCGAGATACCGGGTAAAAGTCTTACACAGTTTCTCGTTTTTTGACTCGCTAAGGCCCGTCTGATTTGTGTTCGTAAAGTCAAGTCGTCGCTTTCAACAACTTTTTTTTAATGATTTCAGTTTTAATGAGGCTTTTCCTTCGTAGACGAAATGTCTATTTCTTTGTTTTCGTTTTTTTGGAACCACCTTAAAAATTAAAAAGCAAAACTATCTATTGTAGTTTATCGTAAACAATTTTATAGTTCATATTCACTTCATTCTAACAACTTTTTAATTTAAACTATTCGATGAGACTATTTGAGATACGACATTCCGAAATACGTTCTCACAGTGCGCTATTGAGTTAACTTATTGCATCTCATAAAACGAGGTTATGAGGTAGGGAAGATAATGCACAAGAGAATGGCCTCAAATTCGTTGCATTACCCCACCAATTTGGCAATGCGGAGCGCAATCGAGTTAGGCCGGCGGACTCACTTGTGCATCATAACGACCGCTTACCTTACCGTCTCAAGGAGCCTTCTTGATTAGAGACCGCTTTTTGCTAACACGACTACCTTCTATAGAATTTCTTAGCTCGACAAAATCAAAGGTTTAAGTCTCTATTATTTCTCCATCATTTATTCTTGCATAATACTTCTTACGTAAAAGCATTTTCTTTTCGTTTTTATAATGGAATTTCCGCGTCATCAGTTTGTAAATATTAAATCTGAGAATCAAATTAATACAGACAGAGATAGCTATACTTGTAGTATTGTAGTGTTTCATTTAACTACCAGTTCACTAATTGCCAGTAGAAGTTCCAGGTTTTATTAATTTGATACTGTAATTGTATTGTACTGTTAAACTGAAAAAGTACAGATTTCTTCTGTCCAAAACTACACACACTTCTCTCTTTGCTTTTATTCCTAGTGTAGGAACTACAAGAAAATATAGCACCAGAGTAGAGCGAATGACATTACTTTGTTAGGAGTTCAGTTGCTCGCGAGCGCAACAATTCCAACTCTTCGAGAATTCATATTAAAGTAGATAAAAAATTTCCTTTTGACCGAAATAAAATATCAAGAATATGGCGAGCGGAGAGTCTAATATAGAAAGTTTTATTTAATTTCGTTTTTTTTCTCAACAATTCCATTATCTCGCGTCCCCTCACAAGATGTTTACTCAGAGTTACGATTCTGAATTTTATTAATTTTACCTTTTCGCCTGAAGATCAAAACAATGCTGATTGAGTCCATTTTATTCAATATTGTATTAGGGTCGGGTGTACTTTATTTCCAAGGGGGAATATTCTTTGTGTGTTTTAGATATTTTTCCTTTATAAGTGGCCAGCTTTTTTCATCAAATTCGATTTTAGAATCGATATGTTAATATTTTAGACAGGAATCGTAACTTCAACGTACTGGGATCAATGAAAATAGGACAAGGAATAAAAAGTTTCTGCTCTCTCTTTGAACAAAATCAATGCAGCACAGTCAGTTATCACACTCTTGATACCTATGGAAAAACACCCGCAAGATAGACATGACAACGTTTTTAGGTGCCTTGTGTGTATGATACGGTTAATAAACGCAATCTAAATCAAGCACTCAAAGCTATAAAAAAGTGTAAGTGTCTGTTTATATTAAAACATACAGGTCGTAATAAAGTGTATTTGTATTTTACACATTTAATTCCGAATTCCTTCTGATTAAATTTATTTGAACATGATCTTATCGAGTAATGATGGGGAACGACTTGAACAATCTACTGGCAGGTGATAACTTTGTGTCTTTAGATTTTTTTATGTATCGTGAAATAACGCAACAAGTGTTCGAAAGATCAATGATAATAAAATCGACTTCAATATCGCTTTGAGATAAAATCGAATCGGTTCCGACATCTTATCTCTTCAACGTCTTCTATCCAACTCTTGTACGTCTCGCTCGCTGCACCAAATCTTATTCGGTTCTAAACCGTGTTTGAATTTTTTACTTGCTTTACATTCTAGTCTTCAATCGAGTTTGTGGATATATTGGTATGCGCTCATTTGGGATCAATTATGACATTTTGCATTAATGAAGCGATTTTAAGTGATATTTATTAGGCACTATGTCTACTATACGACCTGCCCTCACGCAAAATACGCGCCAGTTGTGGAGTTGCTTAAACATAGCCCCTACAACTACCACTACTACTAGGTACTATGTTTAAATATTCTGCAATATTTTTCTAAAATGCTACACTTCCATGCTTGTGTAGTTGCAAAGGTTACGTTGGAGTTGTTCATTAGAAACAATAAAATAAGATGATTTTATAGATAGACGATATAGAATATTTCGAATTTACTTTTCAATAATAAAGACCACCAACATACATTAGAGTGATAGAACAATAGCCGGAACAGGACACCGACATGAGACCAACAAAAAGGTTGGCGTAAAATTAAAGCTTAATTACATACGTATCTCCCACCTATAATTAGTGTACGTCTATTACAATCATCCCCATTGTTCCCCTCACCAAAATCGATAGCCGTTCCTCTCAATAAGGCACATTATTTATGTCTTCATCATAATTTTGTTCTACCCACGCTTGACGGTGAAGCTTAATTAAACGCTTTCAAAGATGAAATATTACGTGTAAAAACAGATATTGTAAAACATTATTATATTTAATGACTTGCGAAACAACGAAGTATCATTTCTCAGAATATAATAAAACGAACATCCATATTTATCTACAACAATCTAAATATACAGATAAGAATATCACATCTTCGTCTCGAAATCAAATTTAACACTAAAACAACACGTAAAGTCGCGCAATGACCATTCAATAAATTGAGACACCAATTTGAAAATTATTCTTTGATTCATCGATTTCACCGAGGACAAATTAAACGACGAAATTCATTGTGAAAATCTGTCAGTTCATTAGCGCCAACCGACATCAATTACGTATTCGGTCAAGTAAAAGTTTTATCAAGGAAAATAGACGACAATTTTATAACAAATCCCGGTCCGAATAATAGAAAGGGAACGGCGGCAAATATACGAATTCTTTAATTAGAGACTTCTCGCCGGAAAGATTAAGATAAGATAATCGAAATACAATACTTCCCGATTCCGTAGTCGATTATTCGTAACCCAGTTGGACGCGAGCGAATGTCCATTTGTCAAAGGATCAATTAGTAAGCCGATTACACTGACCCTCAGACTTGTTTTTCTTATTTGTACACAACCAAACGACTTTAGACTATAGTAGTATCGCATTAAGACACATATTCCATTGATATTCATAGATCGAATATAGACTATACTCAATTTGTGTTCTATATTGTTAGATTTCTTGTGTACCTTTAAGCTAACAATGGTTGATGTAAAAAGCGCGATAAATCGGTTGTTTAACAAGTTGTTTGTATTTTAATGTTGACAGTCATTTGTCGCATTATTGTCCAGCTTACGCCGCATTAGCTTTGACAACGGTTTATCTTACAACAATAGCAAGCAGTCGGTGAATGTTTTTAAAGTATACTTACTGGGTTATTACACTCCTCAACTAAGTATAGCTTCGACAAGAAGCATTGAGTTTATTTACTTTATTAATCTGTCCAAAACATAGATTAAAAGAAGCAGATGAGACGTAACATATGCCCTACTGACAGCGACTAAGACACATTTATACGAAACTGACTTCTAGAGTTATTTCAATACAAAAATACAAAGTTTCTCTCTTTATAATATTAGTATAGATATACGTAACGTGACACAGACAGTGACATAGATCTTTGGTCTTTTTCTCAGCGATTATGCGATTTTGTTTGTTTGGGTCCAGAAATATAACCCAAGCAAATGTGATTTATTATAGAATTGTGACGATCCAAGCGCATTTTCGGTGAATTATTTTTTATACATCCTAGGCAAAGGCTTAAGACATGATATTATTGGTTTAAAACTGCACATTGATGCACACACAACAAACCTATGACGTCGTCTAAGGCATTTTTTCCCCTCAACCGTATACGCTATAGCTATTTCTATATATTTCTCTTTCTACGATCCAAAAGCAGTTTGAACTAGTCAAATGATAGATTCGAATTCAAGACTTTTTAGTTTGAACGACGCAATTAGCGTGCAATAATATTTTTTGATGTAGAATTTGTATAGCCTTACTAAGAATGTCACTTCTTAATCCACAATTTGTTCACGGTAAGATTTTTGTCAACATCCATACAATATTTACGAGTTGATACGATGTCGAAATATTTCAAGATAATCAGTATTCAACGCTTAAAGCTTGTAATATTCGATAATGTTTCACAGATTTACGTCGAAAGCAGTCAAAATAAACAATACTAATACCAAGCGACGAGACGAGAGCGACGTGGGCAAAGGAACATGGATTTGTATTCATTTACAATAACTTTTCTAACGGATACCAATAATTCTATAACGAACGATCCACGCCTACATACCAGCTTAAATTTTACGTTTGTTAAAACTAATAAAAAACACAAAAAATATGTCATTGTACTTGAAAGTACAATTTTAAACTACGCAAACGTTACGTCATTTGCTCATAAACTTTAATGTTTTAGGAACTAGGTATTAATGCAACTTTTTCATTGATTGCCCTTCTCTTAAGAGTTAATTTTATGAAACTAAGATATTCAACCAAATTAAAATGGAATTGATTGAAGAGACTTTGAATTAAACGTTTTTCGAAGCCACCAAAACATTTGATTGCTAATATAAACTCACTTAGATCGACAGTTCGTGTACATATGTAGTTTAAAACATTATAAAGAGTAGCCACAATAGCTTTGAATGTATAGATCGTAGGTGGTGACCTTCGCCCACACCGTGATGACCACAAAATGTTATGCATTTCAACTTCGGTGCAGATAGAATTAATGACTTTGGAAATGTCCGAATGCGGTTGTTAATATATCATGTTTTATGACTTCCCTTCAGCTTCGGGTCATTGTTTTTTTAAGATCAATGACCCGAATGTCAAGAGTAATTATGCTTGTAGATTAGTGTTTATACGTACCTGATTTTTTTTAGTTTATATTTTGCTATTGCCGCTTTTGGAAGCACGTTCACGTGACACACGGAGGACACTTTTTAAAAAGATAAAATAATAGATTTATTGTAATGATGTTTATAAAGAACTAGCTATTGCTCACGACTTCGACCGCGTGGAATTAAACAATATAGCCTATGTTACTTGGGGATAACGTAGCTTTCTATGAGTTAAAAAATTTTTGAAATCGGCCCAGTAGTTCTTGAGTTATTTCAATATATACAAAAATACAAAGTTTCTCTCTTTATAATATTAGAATCGATAATTGTTTTAAAACGGTAACCGTCTCGTTAACTTTAAAAGGTGTTATTAATAAAAATATCGATAGTTAAAAATATATTTTTTTATCGATAAACGGACAGTGTACATCACTACTCGTTAACAAAGTGCACAGTCGTTATTATTATCGTTGTTAACATAATGAATTGTCCAATATAAAATATCAAAAACCATAATGCTTGAAACGGCTCCATTCTATTTAATGTTGGACTATAAACATTTAAGTGTTCAACGTAAAAGGGAAAAAAGATAATAATCTAGTTTTTTAATTAGCTATTTTAAAACAATTTTTTTGATGAGTGAAATATGTATTTTTTATAGGAGGAGAGGCAAACGAGCAGCGGATTAACTAAATCAATAAGTCAGACGCCCATGGGCATCTGCAACGCCAGAGGAACCAGAGATGTGTTGCTGGCCTTTGAGGGAGGAGTACGCTTTTCAAGACAGCGTCACGTTAATCAAAAACGACAAAAGAAAAATGCATTCATTGTATTTCTATCTTGGACGTCTTAATTGCAGAGGCAGGGGAGTTCCTTGAGTACAAAATATTAAAATGTAAGTACTTTTAACCTTGATATAAATAACAGGAATAGAAAAAAAATACTACAAACTGTACAAAAAAAAATAGACATCAAGGCGCTGCTATAAGTCGGTTCTATCAGAAAATATGTAAAACCAACATGGACTTACGATATGGACAGAAAAGGAGGGTGCTAGTCAGATATGTTATTTTAATATGACTTATCGAGTCAGACAACTTGTCGGTCTATATTACTAACGTCAATATCAATCAGTCAATCAAGCAAAAAAAAAACATTCTCTAGTAAATATCCTTTAGCATTTATGAGAAACAATAACAAAATTTGGATCACAAATTCTCTTAGCGTTCAAAAGGTAGTGTTGGTCGAATGGACAAAGGGTCCCGAACCCCGAGAAGGGCTCGCCGAAGCATTTTCTCACGCAAAATTCCAAATTGTCTCAGTTTTATTTGCACAAGGAATTTCTGTCGGATCCCCCACAAGCAAATTAATTATTTTGTTATTTCACATTTGAGTTTATATTTGTTTTGTTTTAAATTATTATTTAATTGAGTAACAAATCATTTAGTTAGAAATTATTACACAAAGTAGCCGTGTTTGCGATGAACACATTACTAACATTCTAAAAAGTTCGAGAAAGGGCAGCCAAGGAACAGATTAAATTAATACTTATTAAACCTTTAAAATATTAGTTGGAAATGCCTAGATTAATGGTCGTATGTTAAAAATCAATAAATAACAATTACAATACGATATCAAAAATCACGTCCGAGTTGCGTTCTATGCGCATTTATCATTGATTGGTGGGCCTGACAAATGGTAGGGGCGGCGGGCTACAACTAATGAGCGGTGTCGTGTGCTGCCGAAGGCTGCGCGGCCACTTGCGGTCAAATCCTATAGTATAAGTACTATATTACGTAAGCGAGGACGTAGAGAATGTATTGTATTTTTAGAACTTGAAGTGTATTTTTTAAGGGTCCAATAATAACTGATCATTTAGGGACTTCAAAGAAGAAGAAAAACAAATACAAACTTGAAAGAGTCGTCGGCAAAGTTTCATAGTTACTATTCATAAACTTGTTGAAGTGAAGATAAAAAGATACTTGATAAAACTCTCTTGAGACGAAGAAAAAAATATTTGAATAGGCTCTCCGAGAAGTCTAGAGAACTTGTAACGGCCGCGGCGATGGGGCAACGCTACGCAAAAATAAAACAAAATCTCATTCCCTCCCCCGCTCGATGAGAAAAAAATACAAAATTCGAATTCGATAAACTTGAACTTTGAAACGATCGACGAAGTTTAGTAAAAAGGAAAACAGAAACGGCCAATCGAGAAAAAGTTTTAAACACACTCGTCTCTAAGCACCGCGGAGACAAACGATTCAAAAGGTTGTAAAATAAGAGGAATCTCGTTGGGAAGTTTCCAAAATGGCCGCCAGGTGTCCTCGACGGTTTGCCGCCAAGTTTGCGGAATTAGCGCGCCTCCACTGGAGCTCTTTCCTAAAGAATTATGTAATTTTGTAGCTGTGGAAACAAAGTTTAAAAATTTAGGACGAAACGATGGATACAAAAAAGTGGTGGAACACATAAGCAGTTCTGAAAACCAAGGAATTTAGAATCGACTGACGTAATTCATCGAATCACGTCACAATTTTTTTTTTTCGAACAAAATTGAGATTGGACAATACAGTTTGAGCGTCAGGAAATTAATTGACACGGTCCGAGGCCGTGTCGCGGTCATTATTTTAGAAATAAAATAAAAGTACGACAAAGCGGCAAAGGTCCCGGTTCACTGGACAGTAACGAAAAAGTCGGATTTGCTGCAGCCGTTTACAAATAGTGGTCGGCTAAAGGATAAAATGAATGCGAAAAAACAATACGCATACAACAGTGGCGCTGTAACAAAAAGCAAAAGGAGAGCCGCGCACTGCGTTTGTTTGTTGCAGAAATAAATGAAAGCCTAAATTAAGTTGACGTACCAATTTTAATCACAATACAATAGGAAGCGTGTCGATTACCTTTAAATACCACAAAACTTCTCGTCTAACCTAATTGTTATATGGCTAACGAGTATGATACAATTTAAGAAAATGCTAACTAACATGAAAAATCTAACGCTGAATAAGCTTACTTTTTATTAACTCTGATCTAAATATTTCTTTGTTACATTTCATCGGAGCGAAGCCATTTAAGAGGTTAGAAAGCGAGGAATCGAGAGCATGTTAATATTTGTTCGTCTCGTGTCGTGTAAACGAGCTCCAGTACTTATTTACGCAATGGAAACCGATCGCTTCCTGAGAAACGCGTGGGTTTTCGTTTATTTGTACGATCAGAGTTTACTCGATGTAGCGGCCGATGGGGCGAGACAGACAGTCACCATCTGCAACTGATTGTTCCACTTTGATCCAATTTAGTAATACCATTGCTCAATCGAATATAAATTAACCTACTTTATTAAATAGTTCTATTTTTTAAATAAACATAAATAAATAAATCTCAATTTATACGTATACTGCACTGTATGTTGCGTGGAATCGAATATCGACTAACATTAATTTTCCTCTGAAGTAAGCATCGATTGAAAACTAAAAGTTTTCGGTTATTCTATTGTGGAAGCGCCGAAAAAGTTAAGTGGCGGTCTCTTTGGATTTAGTTGAGGCTACTTTACTTCCTATTGAGATCGTTTGAGACGGATGAATGGAGCCAATTCCTTAAATCATTTACTCTCAATGCGCTTCCCGCAGTTACTTGTTAGCCCGAATTTTGTACACTGTTGGGGAGATTTATAAAACAAGGTAATTCTGAAAACATTACTATTTAATACACATTTAAGCTTTTAGCAGAATAATAAAAAGTGACAATTAAAAAAACTTAAAAAGGCGATTAACATTTATCGATCCTTTTGCGCAGCACCAAGTGGAACGAACCTAAATCTGGGCACAGTGCACATGTTACAATAAACAGATCACAGTGTCTTTACGGGAGCGTCGACGCACGGACACAGCTGCTTCTATCAGATTCCAATTGTTTTTTTTCTCTGTTCCGGCTATAGCAACCGGCAACCCCGCTGAGCATTTTTTCTCTTGTCTGACGTCTGTTACCATTTCGGCCGCAAAGAGGCCGCTGTAAATCGGACAAGGACTTGAATGTTTTCATTTTAATGGCCTCGTTTATATCTGAATAAATTTGTTTGTTATTCCAGGCCGCACTATTAAATAAAGTAGGTTGCCTTCAAAGGAGGCTAGTAAAATATGAATATGTTAATGTAAATATTGAAGCGGGGCTTGGAACTTGGAGTTTTTTTATAAACCTTTACCTTTGTATCTCTTTGATCAAACACAAACGTCAATATAACTTGAACTGTAATTAAATGTTAAATTAAGGAGAATCTTTGCTTTGATTTAATTAAGTGGAATGAAATATTTTCTGCTCAATTACGATACTTCCAACTGAAAGTCAAACAGAGAGTCATAATTTACTAGAAGAGAAAATAGATGTAGAAAATGGTAATACTAAAAGATGACGATGGCTAGGTTTATGATTTTTTTTTGTCACTCCTGTATATATTTGACGAGTCTTTTTTTATCTTTTTTTCGCTTTTTTAATCTTCACATAAATTTTTTATGTGATTTTACCTAATGAATTTACGTTCGGAAAGGGATTTCGTATAAAAAAGTGAGTAATCCAGTTGTAATGATGCCGGGCCTGGCGGTCGCTTTTATTGCCAAGGCTTTAACGGGCCCTAAATCCCTTTCAAAAGGTTGTTAAAGCAATGAGCTACTCCCTCATATTATAGGGTTAATTTGTGACGACCTTGTTACTTAGTGGTTAGAAGCACGTGCTGTTTATTATTACTTGAAAAATATTTTTTGCAAAATTTTTTGTGTCTTTTAGTAAAATATCATAACAATTGCTTGCTATTATTACCACAACCGACGCAAACAGTAAAAAAACTTAATAAACACTGTTTTTCATATAAACAAATTCAAAAGAGTCTACAATTGGATAGAAACATGTAAAGCATTTCAATTATTTATAAAATGTTAATTAAAAAGTTATTTTTGAAATATCGTTGATTTAAATTAAAATAATCACAAGTTCACAAAATTAATCTCGCTAGCTAAATATTAATCAAAAAAACCTTTATCAAGAGAAAAAAATAGAAATAAAATATTGTATAATTAAAAAAGAGAATTGATTCAAACGCACTTCAAAGGAGAGCATTATAAAGGGTGTTGAAAAAAAAATGTAATCTGCTGTGGGTGATCACAGCGGGCAGGATTACGTCGGCGCCTGATTTAAATGAACGAGTTAAAAAAAATGTAATTTATCGTACACCCTCACACCGCCTCTTTGTTTGCTTTTCAACTCCATCTCTTTGTAAATATATTAAATCTACATGTTTTAATTTACCACTTTATTTATCTAATAAATAAAGGTCAAAAAAGCCAGACAAAAAATAAAAATATTTAGATATGGATTAAACAAGACAGAACTTTAATTCATGTTTTGTTTCTATCAGGTAACAAGTCTTCTTTGAAATGCCCTCATAACATTTCCTTGATACCGCCTGTACGCTCCAATAAGTTATTTGTGATTTAGGTTTTGGTAGAGAAGTCGTTTGGAAAGTCCACTCTATTATTGATTTAAATCTATAAGGTAATCAATTCTCAAATCTCATTATCAGTGTAATCAGAGAAGGTTTTTGTCCGGTTAATTTCAGTGTTGTTTAGATCTTAAACGTTGATAGTGAAGGTAACGTTAAAGAGGGTAGCGTAATGAAAGCCTATTCAGCCTCGCATCAGCTGAACTGAGTTACAGTCGGCCATTGACGCTGGAAATGACTAGGCTGGAAAAAAAGAAAAAAGTGATTAATATTATAAAGAAGAGTGAAAGGCTTGTCGGTATGTTGCCAGCCTTAATTACACGATAGTGCAGACAAGTAATAGATAACGGATTATCTATATCTATACTAATATTGTAAAAGGAAAGATTTGGTTCTTTGTTTGCACTGAATAGGCTACGACAATACTAAATCTAGTGTGACGCAACTCCATACCTTGGTGATATAGGCTATATATTTTACTTTTAAGTATGCGAGGACGATGTCAGGAGAAATCACTATTTAAATAAGAAATAGCTTGTCTTATTAACCGCAATTTAAAATAAAAGACTCTACCAAAAAGGGATTGGGACAGAAGGAAAGATTGTCCTATGAGCCTTTTATCAACCTCTATGAAATGTCCTCCTATGGTTCACAATAATTCAAACTATGTCTATGTAATATTCATCATGGCTACCTATCTCATTGTACAACAACTAACATTGTAACATCAAATATAATTTAATTAAATCCCGCCATACACGTAAGTGGTTGTATAATCTAGCATTAAATTGTATCCAACAAACATTTACATAAGTAACTCGGATAGAATTACACCGATGTTCACGTAACTAAACTGTAGCCATAGTATTAAATACATTGTATTGGGGACTATTCTCATACAATTTCACTGCCCGACCCATCTCATCAACGACGCAACATTCTCAAGTGCGGTTCTAACGGATTTATTAGGTCGTACATAAATTACATTGACGGCTTACGTCTCGGCGAATTGGCAGTCGTTGGTGAATAGCCCGCAGTGGATATCGTTTGAACAATTAGATACGTAATTGTTTCAGTTTGTGGTAGAAATGGTCTTGTCAATGGTACTTTGCGTATCGATTGTTGTTTTAAACTTCTATGCTACGTTTAATAGTGTAATTAACTGCCCGATTTGTAATTTATGACCATATTAACGTAAGAATATAGTTTAATTAATTGACTATGGAAAAAATAAATGTCATAAAGATATTTCTTTGTAGAATCTTTGAGTCTTATAACTTTTCTAGGTCGACGGGTTTATTAGATGTTAAAAAATTCAAGTATTTTCTAGTATTCAGAAAATGAGCAAAAGTAAATAGTTGATATCTTTAATTTCGTCCACATTTCTCTAGATTCCAATTTGTGTTGTAAGGCGACCACAGCGGCCTCTGGAGCGCTGCCAGGACACTCGCTCCATTGCTGCGGCTTTACTGTTTTGCCTCTATTTCGGTTTCGCTTGATTACACTAGCGTAATGTCAAAAAGCAATATCAGAGAAGAGTGTTTCAGATCATTATTATTTGAATGTTCTAGATTTGATTCTTATTAAAATGGTAGATAGGTAACCCTGTATAGATCTTATTTTAAAATATAAAGCGATTGACAATGTGAGCTAAGGATAAAATGAATCTGGAGAAACTTGAGAAATAGTAAACAAATATCTAAGCACCAAACAAGTTCTTGTCTCCAGCAGCTTAGCAACAGTATGTTAATGATAGAAGCACAGGCATAAATCAGTAATACAAGACGCGTAAAATTTCTCAACCAACCACGCAAAATACTTGAGAGTAATAATTTACTTGCAGCAGAGACATTGTTAGTGCAGAAAATCCGAAACTTAAATGAAAAGAGGACACAAAGGAGAGAAATGTCAAAGAACAGAAAAGCTTTGTGAAGATATGGATGCCTCTGGTCGGGCGATGCTGTTTTTTTTGAGCCACAGACGCACGTTGTTTTGGGCTGACGTCATCAAAGAGACGGCTTGAAAATGTACTAAAAATATCATCATATTTTTCAGTACAGTTTCTAGACAGACGAAGTTTTTGTTTGCATGAAAATTTTTCTTCGATTCTTTTTTTAATTAAGAATAATAAACAACACTGTTTCTGTCATGAACATTATTCAAATTAACAGTGAATTATTAGCTCTGTTTGGAATAAATTAATATGTTTAATCTCCGACTTCATTGAGCCATCAAAGATTTGGTCATAAAACGTGATCTAATCATCGCCATAAAGCACTTTGACGCCATTCCACCGTCGTAAAGCCGTCAGCGGATGTCATAACGGTTTTCATTTCCAAAGGATACGTCCCCCAGTCTCCAGCCCCAGCCGAGACGATGCTGAATAAATCACTGACGTCGTAAATGGTAATCACATATGCGATCAGTCTTCGCACCTAGTCCGAAATTCTCATGGGGCCGTCTCTCTTTCACTGCTCAACCTATGTTTTACGATCCTCATGGTGCAAGTCAAAGGAGTGTGAGAAAACATTAGCACAAATTTATCGTCGACGTTTATACTACTGAAGTATGAGAACTTTCGATACTAATAATATTTAAGCTTAACTATTTTAATGAATCATATGTTCCGTTTATTATTAAGTCCCGAAAATATATTTAGTGTGATATGTAATAACTTACAGCGTGACCTTGCAACGGCAACTAGATTTCCCACACCCATAAAGTTTTGTCTCATTTTTCCTCTCTTTGTTGAAAAAAAAATTGAAATCGCTGCTCCCTTATCAAATAGACCTGAGCCTTTGGAAGTCGTAAAGATGATGCATGAGGAGTTTCTCTTATAAAGACATAATGGCTGTGAACTCGATTGGAAGTAAGAGTGATAAAGATTTTCTTTTCGACAATGAGTTCGCAGTGATTTGTACGGGAAATATTTATGTTTCCTTAGTAGCACTGCAGTAGGTTTCTACCGTAGTTGTGACCGACCAGAACTGCATAAAATTGTTTAGAGGATCCCACTAAAAGATAATAATAACCGTAGTGCCCTTTTCCCTACACTCTTGTATTACCAGAATTACTATGAATATCCCTGAAATTATAATTTGACCAAGTTTCAATTCCAATTCAACAATATACTTAATTATTACTATTCGGTTCATAGCAATAGTGACTGATTAGTAACAGACATTGGACATAATCTCAATACGTGCGCTGCGACGCGTCCATTCAGTATCAGGACGTACAATGGACTGTACTGCTGACGCATGGCTGACGTGATCCGATAGTTACAAAGCAATTTGCTTCCTTGTTTCACCAATCAGTTGTTTGAGACAATAATTTTATGAACTACATTTCTTAGTGAAAATACTAGACTTCAAGAAAATGATTTCTCTGATTATTAAACAATTGCATAATTATTGCAACAGTTAGAAAATGCTCATCACTACTACATTTTACTTAAACTTTAATCATCTAACAATAACTGAGAGCACCAGAAGGGGCACTCTAATTTGCACACTTAACTGTCGCAATTCATTAAACTCATACTTTAATTCCTAGCGCATACTCACACGGTGAGGCGTGGCTCGGCGAATTTAATATTACCTGCAACAAGCAACAAAATTTCATTAAAAATTTTACAACTCGCACTCATATTGCTGCAGTGGAAATAAATACTCATTTCAAGTTACACGTAAAACTAGATTTCAGCTGCGCAGGGATGCTCATTTTAATGCGCCTCTCGGGACACAGTTTGATATTTGGTAAAGTTTTATAACTTATGTTCTGACCCAGAGGTCACAGTTTAAACGAGATAAGTTTTATGGGTATCCTTTCACTGATTCCAGTTGAATTAAAAAGAGGTCGTAAACCTTTTCTATTGTTGAATTTTCATACAATTTTAGTTAAAGTTGATAGTTTGGTTTAGATTAACTTAAAAAAAACAAGACATAGAAGAAGAAAAGAAGCTTTTAACATCAAAAATATCTATAGCACTAGCTGGCTACTTAGAGTCCTTAATTAGTTCTTTGATGACTTAGTTTACCAATAACTAGGCATTTTTTAAGTTTAAATAACGCTTACTTCTATTTCTAAAATTAAACTTAAACGAAATAGAAAGATCTTATTTATCTTATCGATTATCAGCAATAGAATTAAAAGCAAGTAGCAAGTATAACGAGACTCATACCATTCCGGACAACGGTCCGGA
The DNA here is from genome assembly GCA_013186455.1 of Papilio dardanus tibullus. Taxonomy (NCBI): domain Eukaryota; kingdom Metazoa; phylum Arthropoda; class Insecta; order Lepidoptera; family Papilionidae; genus Papilio; species Papilio dardanus. The sequence continues at coordinate 653,891 of QDHC01004451.1, read as the reverse complement.
ATGGTATGAAGCGATGTTTGAGAGTCCTTGTCGGACACGCGCGACATGAGACGATAAATTAGGGGCCAAAAGCTTCGAACTGATGTATTTATTCCAGCGAGTTTTTGCCGCTTTTAAGCGCAGCGACCCTTGATAAATCTACCCAACGCTTATATGCGGGCACCGGCATTGCCAACTTCGGAAGGGAATTTACAATTTTTGTATCTCTTCTGATTAGATTTTATTGCAGAAAAGTAGGTTGCATAAATTATAGGACATATAGCAAACGTTTGGATAGAAAAAGTTTGGAAGATAAGCGCCAAGTAATAGGTAAATGGTTACATTTTTTTTATACGCTGATCTTATTTTCGCGTTTTTAAAACGTCAATTCCAATTTTATGAAGAAGAGTTTTAAGAGTTGTTAAGTTTTCTTTATTGAAAAAAAATTTTACTTGTTATTTTTGTAACATGTAGTTGATTTGTCGAGTTTCTTTGGTAGTTGGGAACCCTAACAAGTTCGTAGTTACTTGTTACAATGTAGTTCATGAAGAAGTTATTGCAATTACCCATTAAATTAAATGAAAAGTTCTCTAAATATATTCTGTTCCTCTGTTATAATTAGCTACTAAAATCTCATCCAGAGATTTGTTGGGAGTCCCTAAAGGGGATCCAATTAAAATTCACTAATGACTTTGCAATTAATACAATAAGAAAATAATTAGCTTTACCCTACAACCCTTAAACTTAACACGGGCTATAATACATAGTTCAATGTACCAGGGTACCATACATCTTAAAGAATAAGTATGCGCTTAGCGTTTCGGATTAGACGTGGTTAATGGGATGGTCCCGGACATTTTAGCCTTGTATAATAATGAAGACCCTAAGATATGATAGTAATGAGTTTCGGCTTTATGGTGTTTAATTATGAAATTATAAGTGTTTATAATATAGCTTTATGAATAGAACCGGGGGTTACAGTGACCTAGATGTGAAGTAAGTATTAAGATTATATTCCAATATGAATGCATTACACTTTCACTTACAGTCACTTTATTAATTAAAGCATACACATTTTTATCGAATTAATATTTAAGAATATTTTTAATGGGATTATTCTATCTATTTGAACTTCTCAAGGATTAATTAAGATATTAAGTAAAGAGATATTTCTATAACTCCTCAAAGCAAAACGTTGTAATGTTCAATGTCGCTAAGCTTCTTATATCAATGATAGTTGACGAGGGATTTGAGAAACTATCAGAGTTAAGAAAGAGCTGCATTTCTAGACAAATTACAACCCAAGTATTACAGAGAATAAATGATGTCATTTATCTGACTTTCTTTGAAACCAAGTCTCCAATACTTCTGTCGCTCTTGAATATAATGATAGAAAAAAATAGTTTGAATTCAGTCTTAAGATGAATATTGATCTTTGATGGGTCGTAAATATTTAGACCAATTAAGTGTAACGTTGTAAAATCCCTAGCCAAGACTACCTTGAGACCAAGAAAATAAAATTGAAAAATCCCCCTCAATCATAATAGACTTGGATGACTTTTTCAAAAAACGTTCCTATTTCGTTATCAACAAAATCCTCATGGAATAGTCTATACAAAGTCGAAAATATACAATCACGAAATTGGTAATAGTCAAAAACAACATGAAACAATCTTTTTCAACGTTTAATTTTCCTTTGACAGTATAAAAATTCTACTAACTCTAAAATCTCGTTGTCGAATTGTATGTTTGTGACAGTATTGGATTTCTGAATAAAATTTTAACAGGAATTTTTCGAGAAGCAGAGATTTGATTAGTTTATCAGAATATTCAATACAAAGTTAGAAATTCAAGAAATTGTCTGAGAAAGTATTTGTATTTATTTTATAAAGATTTTCATAGAAATAATATTCATAGACATCATATTAATTATGTTATTTAATTAGCTCTGCTTTTCTTTTACTAATGAGTCGGAACAATACTTTATTTATTACCTTACTAGCTGTTGTTCGCGACTTCGTCCGCGTGGAATTTAAAAATATAGCCTATGTTACTCGCGGATAATGTAGCTTTCCAATGGTGAAAAAATTTTTGAAATCGGACAAGTAGTTCTTGATTTATTTCAATATACAGGGTGTCCCGTAAGTCGACGCCAAAACTGAAACAGGTGATAGTGGAAGTCCTAAGAGACACCAGAAAAATATAAAAAAAATCTATGTCTAATAGTTTATGAACTATTGCATGTTCTTAATTTTCGAAAAAAAGTACACCCTGTGTTGGTTTTTAGCCTGCAGTAGCTATAACTCTTTACTTTTTAAAAATTTTATTTTTCTTGTCTAATCTTAAATAGTGTTTGTATAACCTATTGTTTAAAATTATAAGCTAACAGCTACAGATTAGAAGATAATGCCACTTTTATCCGAATTATAACTGAACGATTAAATATTCGCCCAACTTTAAATGACTGTCCTGAAAAAAAAAATGTAACAATGCTAGTATGGCACGTCGCGCGAAAAGTTGGCGCATTTAATAAGGATTCTAAAATGGTAAAGCACTTGCTACATTATTTCTTACATAACAGAGAAAAAAATATTTTTCTTCAAAAATCGCAATTTTTAAAAAATCTTTTTATCTACTAAAAGTGATTTTAGTGTAACGAATGTCATTAAATGCCACTTCTAGTTTAAATGGAAGGAAGAGGCATTCCATCATGAGCGAGGGAGATAGATACTTACGTTTTCGAGAGTTTTTTTTTTGCGATAAATTTTCCATATTTTTTAAACAATTATAATTGGGATGCTAAAAATGATAAAAAAAGCATGTTCGCTTTCCTTCAGCTCCAATACAACTAACATCTGCTCAAAAATTACCGGTTCGCGTATCGTTATAACGATACAAAGTTACAAAGTACACTTTGAACACACACTAAAGCAGCTGAGTAAATCAGCAGTGTAAGATCTACCGATCTGGATGACGGCCACGAAAACGCCTTAATCCCAGTAATTTTTATAGCAAGAAAAAAAAAACACTCGAAGGCGTCAATATCTGTCTTACTCGAACTTCATGGAATGCATCTTCCTCCCATTTAAACTAGAAGTGGCAATACAATACAATTCGTTACTCCAAAATCACTTTTAGTAGATAAAAAGATTTTTTAAAAATTGCGATTTTTGAAGAAAAATATTTTTTTCCCTGTTATGTAAGAAATAATGTAGCAAGTGCTTTACCATTTTAGAATCCTTATTAAATGCGCCAACTTTTCGCGCGACGTGCCATACTAGCATTGGTACATTTTTTTTTCAGGACAGTCATTTAAAGTTGGGCGAATATTTAATCGTTCCGTTATAGTTCGGATAAAAGTGGCATTATCTTCTAATCTGTAGCAGTTAGCTTATAATTTTAAACAATAGGTTATACAAACACTATTTAAGATTAGACAGGAAAAATAAAAATTTAAAAAAGTAAAGAGTTATAGCTACTGCAGTCTAAAAACCAACACAGGGTGTACTTTTTTTCGAAAATTTAGAACACGCTATAGTTCATAAACTATTAGACATAGATTTTTTTTATATTTTTCTGGTGTCTCTTAGGACTTCCTCTATCACCTGTTTCAGTTTTGGCGTCGACTTACGGGACACCCTGTATAAAAAAATGTAGATGTCTATGGGCAGCGGTCGCTTCGCTATTTCAGCGAATTAAGGTGGCCGCTTGCTCGTTTGCCACTCTTTAATATAAAAAAAAAATACAAAGTTTGTCTCTTTACATTATTAGTATAGATATACTCGTAGATTACAAACCACTACCATTTTACATATCTTTGGAAAGCTTGGTACCTATAATTTTGAAATTATGATAGTTAAAATCATGTTTTAGCAATCGATATCGAGCCAATTTTAGTTATTCCGTCCGTCCATTAACACCTGGTAACAGGGCAGCGCAATAAAGTTGAGTGCATGCTCGCAACGCAGCTGAACGCTTTGTTGCCCACACTAATTATAATTTCTATATCGACACTCGATCAATGTTTAATATTATCAATTTTAGATGCTAGTTATTTTATTAAATGAAGTAATTTTATCCCTGTTTCACACTTTATTCAACATCAAAAAATAAATTAAAAGCTCTAAAATACAAGGCTAATTTAATCGTGCTTGAGTAGAGTCTAATCATCTCTATTTTTACCTAAGACTCGGGTCCTTCTCGACTGTTCATGAGAATACGCCATTGAGGGGCAATCAATATGTTCAGAGGTCAAAATATATACCTTTTCATCCACAAATATCGATTTTTTAGTAGATAAATATGTTAAATACTCAAGTTTCGACCGCAAACCTAAACTCATTATATCAGTAGGTAATGTGGGTGCGGTGCGGGACCCGAGCGGGGCTAGTTACAATACAGCCTGCGGACAAATTACACCGCCTCCCTTTACAGCCTTCATTTATCTTACATCTATACAAAAACATATTAAGATAAATAATCCTTTTGCTGCCTGAAATATTTACATTTCTATGAATATTCGTAGTTCGTGTATTTATAAATTCAATTTCTCATTTTCATGCCTTTTTACTGCTAGAACAAGTTTAAAGATCTGATTCAAAAATTATTATTATCTCTTTCTTTTTCAATTTGAGTGAAACAGATAGTCTTGGGACAATTTAATTTGATAGACGACAATGGATAGAGGACACTTCATCTTTAGTTTTGTCTTGTTCACAACTAAAAACGAAAGGGTCAAATTTTTTATTATAAACTATACATAATCCATAGTCTTATTAAACCCTTTTATATTTATCCAAAACAAAACCTTTGAAAACTAATTTGGCGAAGGTTAGAATGAATCCTTTATCAGCTGAACACGAAATGCCAGAACGGAACTCGATTTGCCCTTAGCCCTTGGTCTGAAACAAATAAAATAGTTTCGAGGTACGTGACGACCTTTGTCAAGAACTCTAGGCCCCGATAAAAGGTCAGGCGGAGTAAATAACAATTTCAGACACATTACACGAAGTCGTGACGACCGCTACGTTCGGCAGACGTTTGCCAACTGCCCCTCATTACCGCTAACTTGTTCCGCCATGTTTAATTATAATTATGACCTACGAGTTTAAGTTAGGAAAACATGTCAAATAATAATTAAAGAGCTAAAAACGTTGCAATGCTAAGCCGTTAGACGCAAACTTTCTTTGTAATCAGAATATTCTGCCATAGTGTCATCACTGCTCAAGTTTAGGAACATGTAAACATGCGTAAACATGTTATTTAAAAATCGAATGGCAGAATGATACATAAAGCTGTGGTTAAGCTCCGCTGACAGGGTCCCTGTCGCTTGTAATATCTACGTCGTAGCAGTACTACGAGACGAGACGAGCTTTGAAGATGATCGATGTTCGAGCACGCAGCGCAGCGCCGCTCGGAGCGTGACGCGGAGAGCTTTTAGACACGCTTTATCACGCCACACTGGGTTAATGATGTTAGGGACGGAAATACTTCAAAAACGTATGGCACCAGGTTTAAATGTATGTTTAATACACTCAATATTCGGAATTGAAATGAAAATATATTCGCCCCTAATTTGTACTTATTTACATGGTTTTAGAGTAAGGTAACTTTTCATCTGTATAAAAGTTGAACATCAAACTAAATGATACCGTGGAAAGGTCTGTCCTCAGCGGTATTTCCGAACCAGTACGTCTTAGGGTCCTTTAAGAAGCGAGCCTATCTCTTTTTAAAAGGCCGGCAACGCATTTGCAGTTCGTCTAGTGTTGTGAATGTCAATGGGCGTCGTTGACCACCTCGGTGTTTACGCCGCTCGTTTGACCCCTACTCTTTAAAAAAAACTTTGCTTTTATTCGTTAAAAGATTTTCGTATTTTTTTTCAGTAAAATAAATAAGAGACATACCTATGTATGTAATATGTGCCGTTTAATGTATGAGGTTCAATATTTGCCTTTAGATAAATGCTTCCGTATAAATAATGTTAAACGGGAACAAAAACAGCGGACATAAAATAAATTAGCTAACAAAAACATTGAGTAAAATACAGGGGCATTTTATATGGGACGTACTGTCCGCTTCCACTGCGGCCCCCGCGCTCGTAAATAACTCCACAATACCGTTTTCATGCAACGTACACGGTAAAAAGTACACCGCGTATAGATTCACCATGATGTACTGGGACAGTCCCGAATTACATTAACTAAATAAGTTCACCTACCACTATGAATGTAATTCAACAATGTTCTTATTTTTGTCATTAAGTCTTTCTATTACCTCTTTAGGTGACAGTCATATTGTAAAGTGTAACGAAAATAAAAAGTATTCACCTTCTTTATTTAAAACTAGCTGTTGTTCGCGACTTCGTCCGGGGGGATATAAAAAATATAGCCCATGTTACTCGGGGATAATGTAGCTTTTTAATGGTGAAAGAATTTTTAAAATTGGCCCAGTAGCTCTTGAGTTATTTCAATATATACAAAAATACAAAGTTATCCTCTTTATAATATTAGTATAGATAGAAGACATTCGTATCTTAAATAAGCTTTATTGTACCTAGCATATTTAGTAAATGACGAAACTTAATTAGAACATAAAAGATTGCATACTTAAGTTACAATTAATCTAGCCTTTGAACAAATTGTAATATGGTTACCCTAACCGCGGGTAACCGGAAAATAAATATAAATTCATCAGAGAATTGGTGTATAACGTCAGTGGCACGTACTCCAACGCCTACAATCCCGCGATACGCATCTATTTCTATTGATATTTTATAAGATAAATACTCTAAATATTAAAAATACTCCAGTTAACATAGCAACCTTCACAACATTCCGTGGCACATAGTTAAAATTAATTGGCTTACAACTTCTTTATAGACGTTACACTTTGGTTTAATTTATTTTTATTCCATTCACTAAGTTATCAAGAAATTCTTTTACTTATCAGACTTTTTAATCTGTTAGTTTATGTTTAAGACACTCGCGTCAATCTATTTTAAAACAAGTTGTATTTTGATTCATCCAAAGACTTACTTATCGAAGAATTTACAAAAATGTAGGGCTAGATAAATTAGGGTTTCCTTGTTTCTTCCCGTATAAAAAAAAACTATTTAAATCCACTATCAAATATAAATCTATGATTCTACTTAATACTACGTCTAGATTCTAGACATTTAAGTTTTTATTTAGACCTCAGCGATAGCAGGAAATGTTATAGCTATTTAGCGAAACGGTTGACAGCAAAATATCTCGAGACCCTTTTTTTATCCATAATAAGCATATCAATCATAAATAAAACGACAGCCGACGACATGCGGCGGCCCACCACTCTCTTGTAATAATGATCGATGGAGCAATCATGCTCAAGTCAACGCATTAAACAGTATTCAATGTAAATGAGCAGAAAATCATCGGAGATGTACTTAGTTACTAGTTACATAAACCAAAAACAACCACAAGAGCCACTACTGAACTAATAGACTATAAAACCAGCATAACATTATTGTAAATTCGTTTCATACACAGTCTTGCTGACCATAGTCATCATGACTGACTTCACAATAGTTTAATACAACAGCTTTAGTAAACACGTTACATAAAAATTCGAGCTGTAAGCCCTTATATTTTAACGTTAGGCTGCAATTTTTAGAATAACGTAGTGTTCGCACGTGTGTTTATTCATATTTGTTCGATTTGTGAAGTGGACAAACAAATTCGCTCTCGCCAGGGCTGCCAGTGCTGCCAGCGCTCCAGCGATGGTAAAGCAAACAGCGAAGCGAATACAATTTTATAATAAAATATTGATATAACCTCGTAATCGTTATTCAACTATCACCACTTCACTATTCACCTACAATCAGACGCTTCGAATGGCAATCGTTTTATATAACCCAGTTTGAAATGTCAACATTCAATCTACAAGCATAGCTCCTACCTAAGACGATCTCATCATTCCAAATGTCTTTTAATTTCTATATTCTTAAATTCTTTAAAGATGTGAGGGATGAAGCTAATAAAAAGATCAGACCTGGATCATATTTTTAACAAACTAATGAATTTTAACACACAGATATAGAAAATTGAAATAGATTAGAAGTAAATACTATGACAGTAATAAATAACCGTTACCATTTATATTGTTTCCTACAATTTCGTATTTCATTCCAAGCTAATCTCAACATTGTATCAATAACCGCGCTTCTAAAGCCCTGGAGAAATTACAGTGGTTCTTTGCAAAGCAAAGCCCTAACCGGTAAATGCTGCTTCTATTATTAGCAACTTATAAAACATCTATTCATACTTATATTTTTATTTTTAACTTATAATACTTGGTAAATACTGTTTAAAGATTTTTTTATATCGGAATAATTTTTTATTGTTCTTAAAGTCACTGAGGTATGGCATTAACAAACCTTTGACATTTATAAGAGCGACTGTTAATGCTACATATTCTATGTACATTTAGAGGAAATTATTTAAGAATTAAAACGTTATTATCTTTTGTATCATAAAAGTTAAAACAAATGAACGTGACTCATCGAAAGTAAAACACCGAAAGATATTTGAAAACAATAAAACGGTCGAGAGAATTTAATCCGTAATGGGTTACGTCCGCGGACCGTGAAGGGTACACTTGCTTGATTAATTTGATCCCACATCCGATTGTAATTGTTCCCATTCCCTGGCACTGTTTACACATATCACACAATTTCCATCTTATTTATGATTTCAATGCCCAATTACCAGACGTTTTATTGTTAATTGCTAATAACAAACGTTGCTAAAAGTCACAGTTTAAACGAGCATTCTGATATTTTTTTTGGCTATTTTATAAAAGAAACTGAGAAATATATTGAAATACAAACTGCACATCACATTATTAAAAGTAATAGTACTAATTATTGAATTACGTTATAAAAAAAAGTGTCTTCAAGGAACGAAAATATAATTTTAATAGGCTGACAAGCAAATATTAATAGACATATAAATACATTAACAGGGCAATGAATTCCCGTGATCATGGTGTAACCTGTCGGGCGTAAATCATTTCAAAATGGCCACCATTATACTATAACAAACCGCACGAAGTCGTAAACCTTTCTAGGACACGGCAAATAACACCTGATAATCACAATATCTACATTATAACCGGTGCGTGCAGTTAACTACGATGTTTTCACTACATAGATTCATTGTTTGGTCTTTTCCCTGCAGAGTTTGCCACAGTATGTACCTATACTCTTGTAAACTCTATCAGCTATCATATCTGGATTCTATCCATCCTTGCCGTCTTCTTTCACGTAATCTATACTCTCTTCCGTCTTTTACCTTTGCAGCCATCCATATTTAATGTCATTACTTTCTTGTTTATGTGCACTTGAGTTAGATTCTATGTGGAGTTTCCCGCGCATCCTTTTCGCACAACCCTCCTCGTTTAATATATCACTTTCCACTTCCACGTCACAACATTATCCCTTCGCCGGAGTGTTTCTACTTTGGACGGAAAAAATATAATCTAGTGATTTCCTACGCTCTCTTTTAATACCTTTTTCTGTAACATTGATTATTACTTCACTAAAGAAGAGAAATTTTATATTGTTATGTGTTCGTAGGTTCACATTTCTACTGAACATTCGATTTTATTGCAATCTTTCTAGACCAACACAATTCGTTCATAAATTGTCAACTTTTAGTCTGCATTTTGTTAGATATTTTTTGGTCACAATTGCTTAAACAAAATGATCTAGAGTTTAATAAAATCATAAGGTATATAAACTTGCTCCTACAAACAGTTTTGGTATCGATATAGTTAGTTCTATCGATACATTTAACTGAGAACGCGTGCATCACTACACGAAGTCCTCGAGTACATTACCGCACTTTGATATGACTTTATGAAGACGTGACGTAAATATAACGAAGGCATTCCAGTCAGGAAGCTCGCGACGTGTCGCATTGTATATGTTTGCGGCCCGGTAATTGGTACTCAGTCATACAATACGTGACATATTAGTGAACTCACTAAATATATTGCATTAGCAGGGTATGACATTTTAGATTCCCTTGTGACAAGAGTTTAAGAAATAACTGTGGAACGAGTGTGTGTGTAGCCAGGCTTAAGAAATGATGGATGGGATACATAAAATACATTATTAAGGGGGTGACAATTGAAATGACGTCCCAAGTCCCTACGGAAAGTGATATTGGAAGAGGGAATTAGGCTAGGCTAAGGATAATATTTTGTATTGTATAATTTTGCAACTTTACAACATCGAAAGTTTTTGGGATTGAATCTGAGATGACAAGAAATTACCTCGGACTAACTAATTAAAAACAGAAATCGAAGAAATTAAGCACATTGCTATACTTACCTGTATGTACAGTTTTGTAAATGCCTTAAGAAACAACAGTGTTTTTTAATGATATAAGCAAATCAATATTTAAAATAATTCATTAGATCGAAAGCCGGATATATTTCGCAAACTAATAACTTGAATAGAAAATTATTATCGGCACAGGAAGTAAATCGTGAATGCACAAACAATAAATGGTCTTGTAGATTAATCAAGTCTCGTAATTAAGGCTTGCTTAAACTAAATGGAATCCAATATTACTCGATTAACAGCGATATAGAATTGTAAATTACATTTTAGGCCGTTATTATACTTGTATATTATCATTGCTGGTATCGTCGCTACATTTGGCTCACGTAATTACTTCCTTTACATCGTATATGTTTATATTGTTATATTACATTACAAATACAATATAATAGAGTACAATAACATAATAATTAAATTAAGTTGACTGCTAAAATCAGAGACGTTCAATTGTTTAAGCTGGACCTTAGGGTAGAATTCTTCTTCTAAATTTGAACTATCGAACTAGTTTACTGATTGTTTAAGACTCGATGCAGCAGCAAGTTCAGCTTTATCATTTTCACATAAATTACGGAACCTATCTATGTTTATATGTCAAGGAAAGCGTATAATTTTCGTGGCAATATTTTCACAATAAGACATACAGGGTACGTGATGAGATAAGAGCAATCAAACGGTCCGCTGGGCGGAAGATATTCGACCTCCTGCAGGCCGGTAAATCAATTAGGGACGCTCGTTGGATATTATTTCTGTAAACGTATCAATAAAATTTATACGAAGAGATTAGATCGTCAAATTATTATACGATTGAAGCACGGAAAAATATAAATACAAACTCGCTTCTAATCGTATGGTATTGGCAGAATGCATTTGAAATCCAATATTTATTTATTTATTTATTTATTTATTTATTTAAAGATTCACCAACAAAGTATGGTACAGGTTTTACATAATCAAATTCTTAATTAAATATACAAACATACTTCACTTATAGGTAAATACAACATTCGTAGAGATAAAATAGGACAAAAATAAAACAGAAAATGACAAAAACAAAACAAACCCTATAGCAACAGACCAAATATATCATTATTTTAGAAAACATAAGGAAACATAAAACACATCAAATGTTTTTACATATTATTTTAGTGATTTTACCACGTTCAAAGTTAATTTGTTGAAGAAAGATGGAAGACTGTCCGAAAAAATGTCTACATCCGCTAATCTGTTAAATTCAAATGACATTCTATTGATAGGTGCATTTTTACCCACGTTCGAGTGATACCGGCGGACCCTGAACAATTCACTTTTCCTGCTGCTTCTTTTAGATACGTTGCGAGGGACTGCCAGTTTAATTTCGCTAATTAAATCGGGGACTATAACCATACCATTTACAATTTTATATAACAACATTATATCTGATATTGTCCTACGATGAATTAAAGACGTCATGTTAAAGCGATCCAATCTGTTGGCGTAATCTAGGTCGCGGGGACAGGTTTTATCTTTATAAGCTACATACCTTGTGAAACTTCTTTGAACTCTTTCTATTCTATCTATATGACTCTTATACATTGGGTTCCAAACTGGAGAGGCGTATTCGAGCGCGCTCCTGACATATGCGTTGTAGAGTATTTTTAGTGGCAAAACAGTTTGGAAGTCCCTACAGCACCTTTTAATAAATCCTAGAGTTCTGTTTGCTTTGCCAACAATGTTGTCGATATGATTTATAAATGAAAGCTTAGAGTCCAAATGAACCCCCAGATCGCGTACAGTAGAAACCTCTTGCAAAATCACATTTTTTACAGAATAGAAGGAAGGTAAAGGCCGAGATTTTTTTGTAAATTTTATATGTAAACATTTTTGGACGTTTAAAACCATCCTGTTTGAGTCGCACCATTTCTGAATAGCATTTATATCGTCCTGGAGTAAACCAACATCAACTAAGCTCTGTACACATTTATAAATTTTAATATCATCAGCAAACATGGAGCAGTTGCTATTTTTAATAACATTTATGATGTCATTTACAAAAGCTAAAAATAGTATAGGCCCTAAATGTGAGCCTTGTGGCACACCGGACGCAACTGCACACGGCTCCGATTTGTATCCGCTTGAAACAACGCACTGTCTTCTGTCGCTGAGATAAGAACGAAACCATTTTAATATTGCACCATGCACACCATAGCTAGACAACTTCTTTAGTAAAATGACGTGGTCTACCTTATCAAATGCGCTGCTAAAGTCTGTATAGACTGCATCTACCTGTAGTTTAGAATCTATATGGAAAGACACATCATTAATATAGGTTACTAGATTACTCATGGTGGATTTATTTTTACAAAAGCCATGTTGTTGGTGTCCTAAGACAACGTTCAAGTGCGATGTGAGAACCGGAGTTACTAGAGATTCAAAGAGTTTAGCGAGTGTACAGAGTAGTGACACGGGGCGATAATCCTTTACATTCTTGCGGTCACCTTTTTTGAATATAGGTACCACATTTGCAAATTTCCATCGTTCAGGAAAGGTGCCAGTGGATAAAGAGGCATTAAATATAATTTTTAGAGGGAGTGCAAGGTAATGAGCACATCTTACAATGAAAAAAGGCGGTATCCCGTCCGGTCCGCATGCTTTATTAATATTTAATTTTTTAATAGCTGTTAAGACGTCAGTTTCTGTGAACTCTAAATAAGTCAATATATTCTGTGGAAATGCGCATTCGCTTAATGTAAAATCTTGAATCGGACTATCAGTTGACGGAGTAAAATTGGAAGAGAAATGTTTAGCAAATAATTCACATACATATAATCCCGAGGACGCAGTAACATTATCAAGTTCCATTTCAGGAGGTAAGGCAGATGTAGTTGACTTAATTGATTTTAAATATGACCAAAAGCATTTAGGGTTAACACGAATACTTTCCTCTATTTGCGATATATACTTTTTGTAGCTAGACTTGATAAGGAAACGTACTCTTTTAGTCAACAGCCTAAATTCATACACATCCCGAGGGTTCTTATATGTTTGGACACGTCGCCGTAATTTTTCTTTTTCTTTTAGTGATTTAATTAGAGATTTACTGAACCACGGAGGGTATTTATCATTTCGAGGATAAGAAATTGGAACTGTTGAATTTATTATGGAACTTAAAGTGTCGTAAAACAAAGAGAGCATTCGATTTACGTCCAAGCTACAAGACTTAAATATATCTGCCCAGTCTATTATTTTCAATTTTTCAACAACTTTATTGTAGTCTGCTTTAAAGAAGTTCAACTTAGAGGTCACTTTAGGCTTCAATGCAGAGAATTTAATGAATTTAAAAGCAATTTCTATAGGAGGATGATGTTCATCGACCTTGGAGATAGGATCTAGACATTTGTTCACAATACAGCCACCTACGCTACTGGTGCATAAAATTAAATCTAGTATTTTATTGTTACAGTTAGTAATGTTATTAAATTGTTTAAGATCACATAATGATAAAAAATCCATAAAGGCATAACCCATGTTGTTTTGGTAGTTATTTGGTGACAGTCCATTTATCTCAGTAGTCGAATCAGTCCTCCACTGGATGAAACCCAAATTAAAATCCCCGAGAAGAATTGTGGGATTGGCTGTTTCTTCCATTATACATGAGACTTTACTCAGAAAGTTATTTAAAGTCGATTGAAGCACCGGCGGAGGCAAATACACAATACCTATATTAATGCTTTTCATTTCTTTATTGTGGCACAAGCTTAAGCGGATCCACAAATCTTCTACATCGCTTTCCCAGTTAGACATTCTCATACTTTTTATATTTGAAGATACCGCAAGAAGGACACCACCACCCTCTTTGCCCGCTAGTGAAGTAGTGATTCTGTCTCTCCGGTATACACAATATTCAGAACCAAATATTTCACTGTCGCCTACTCCTGAGTTAAGCCATGTCTCCGTCGCTGCTATTATATTAAATGTCTTTGTTGATGCTGACAGACGTATATCTCGCAATTTGGTACGCATACCTCTAAAGTTCTGGTAATATACTGCAAGAATATCGTGCAAGGAACTACCATTGCTACTTTGGTTGTGCGGGTCGTTTGAGTAATTTGACATTGAAACTTCAAATATTTATGTTTAAAGGGAGTTCAATGAATCCAAACTCCAAATTTGTTTAGCAGGAGCCCCTTCGTTTTTGCGCACGAGGATTTTCCCGTCACGTACCCAAATGAACTTGTAGGCCTTTTCACGAGCGACTTTCCGCGTTTCAGCGTGAAGTATTTTGTTAGCTGGTGAAAGATGCTCCGATACGTAAACAGGACTAACCGTACCGCCGTAACCCAGATGCTTCGAATTCAATTTGCTGTCTTTGTTAACTCTGTTAAATTTGACAACCGATGCCAACAAGTTGTCTCTGGCTTTGATGCTGCTCAACTTGACAACTACCGCTCGAGGTCGGTTGCTGTTTTGATCTGCCTTCCTAGTACGTACCACCGATACAATATCGCTTTCGTTTATACTTGAAGACACGATGTTACTTAATTGGACAACAGTAGTGATTAAATTCTCGGATCTGTTTTCAGGCAACCCCTGTAATTCAATATTATTTTGACGTGATTGTTGTTCCACGTGAGCAAGTCTAGCGGACAAATCCTGCACCGTCGATCTCAACACTTTATTTTCGTCTTCTAGCTTCAGATACAGATCTTTGTTAGACTTTATTTCAGTTTGAAGGCCTTCGCACACACTGGTTAGTGCTGCCACTTTCTCACCGATTTCACGGAACAATGCCAGATCTTTCGATAAGTCAGCAAATTTATTTTCAAATTTCTCGAATTGCCGAGCCACAGCAGATTCGATCGCCTGTAAGATCCCGGCGTCGGCTGGGGAAGAATGCGCTGAACCAGTATTTTCCTTTTCGATGGTTGGTGGGGTACTATTACTTTTGGATGAGCACGCTGGGCATACCCATTCGCGTATTGCTTTGTAAGAACGAGCCAAGCGCCCACATTCTCGATGGTACTGGAAGTTGCATTTGCAGCAGGTTATTACATCTGTCCCCGTCGTGGGTAAAAATTTACCACATCCTGCGCACTTAGCCATATATAAAATGCCACAATATCGTAAAATAAATGTAAAATGTTGTAGAAAAAATTAGTAACGGCATAAATTTTGAGGTTTAAGTTAGGTCCAATTTATGATTTTCCTAAAGATCAACGCCCTGGTGGTAAAAATGAATAAATTAAATGTAACTTTCGTGTAGGCAACATTGTCGGAGTTTTATAAAAGAAAAAAAAGAGCAGATAAATATCCACAATGTCTAGCCACAAAATTGCTTTAACGCTGAAATAAATAAAACAGTAAACGAGAACGTGACGAACTTTTTAAAGAATTTCGTGTCGTCCAATAAAAGGGCGGGAACAGCTTCGGACACATTACAAAAACGTGCGGTAACTTAGTTTGACTAATTCCATTGGACGTAGCTGGTTTAGATTGTGACTAACAAGGTATACGACAATTTTAATTGTTTCCACATGCATGTGGTCACGAAAGTAACAAAAAATATTAGAAAACTATTTTTTACACCGTTCCTTTAGATTTCTATTTATCATATCACAAGTTTAATTCCCCTTCTAAAATTTTACTCTGCTTGTATTTGTCGACTCGTTTCCCAAGACTGAATTGTAGATCATTGATGAATGACACCACTTTCTGATTATTTTTTTAATTACCATTACTAACTGTAATTAAGCTTGATAATACTAATAGTATTGACAAGGTCGTGACTTCTTTTACAAGTAATTCAGAATAATGAAAATCTTGCAGTAAACGCTCGTGTCAGATAGTAATCGCGTTAGATAGGGAAATGTAAGCATAAATCTTTAGAATTTGCCAAGGCCTTGTTATGTAAGTTACAACGAAGTCTACTTAAAGCCTGAATAAATAAAGCTCTATTTATGTAATATGTAACGTAACGTACACAAGATAAGCTAAATTCAGTGTAGCAAGCAGAAGTGCTCCTATGATAAAATCGATGTGTATGTGTTGCTTATAAATTTCAAACACCCGTTATGGTTAAGAATATAATAAACTTGGTAATATACTAAACGGCTACATAGAATCAATTTAGTGTCATAAAACCTCCTTCCTACAAGGAGCGCGCGTGTCCATTTCTAAAATTTCTCAAAAAATTTCGTGCCACGCACAACCACGCTGTGAAATGGTCTGCCCTCTGCGGTATTTCCGAACCAGTACTACTTAAGTTCCTTCAATGGGCCTACCTCTTTTAAAAAGGCCAACAACGCGTTTGCAGTTCCTCCGGTGTTGTGAATGTCCATGGCCGTCGTTGAATACCTCGGTCTTCACGACGCTCGTTTGCCCCCTTCGCTTAGAAAAAATGGAAATTGGGTGATCATTTTTAACATTTACCTTTTCAAGACAATGCTCGATATGCGAATTCAACAATATGCAATAATTTATTTAAAGCAAAGTTATGAAGTCTGATTTTGAATCCCCGGATGGAATTATGAGACACCGATCAAATATGTATTTAAATTGAAAAGATGAACTCATTTATAAATTAAAAAGACTTTGTTCGGTATAACCTAAATATGCAGTCGTGTCGCCGAAACGAATTTTTCAGACCGTATTGCACTAGCTCAACATAAAAACGTCAAAAAAGAGAATACCACGTCAGTGTTTGTTAAAGCCAGTCGCAGATTCAACCAGAGCGCTGTCTCTTTGTGGACTATCAGACACAGGGAATAAAAGTAAAGAATTGACGCCGCAGCTATGAAGCTTTTAAAAATATCCCACACATTTATAAAAGGGTTACCGAAGTCTTTTATTCGATAGGTTTTCGTTAACACATCATATATTTTAGTAGCTGAAATTCACCATATTTTGCAAGTTTTCCTATATGTTGCATAGTTTTGTTTTCTCAAGAAAGTTTGAAGGCATCCTTATATTGAAATGCCAATGTTGCAATAGTTATCAGACAATGTTTAACATCCCTCAGCGTTTGTAAGACCGCTCTCCCTCTATTTTAATGAGAGCCAGCGTATCCGCTTACGGGACCGAGTTCAGGCGATTATTACTTTACGGAAACAGGAGTTTCTGTTTTAATGAAACGCTACCGTGATACAATGTAAGATGTTATATTGTATTAAACTCTATGCGCATGTAATAAAGTTCACTTTTCAACATCAAGTAAAATGTTAACAAGTTTTAATTTAGTTTCAAAGCGGCGACCACCGCACGAAACTTGTTAATTTCTAGTCATCGATTGTGACCATTGATTGGTTGCAATGTTAAAGGGATTTTTTTATTAATAGCGTTCGAAATTAAATTCTGCAAACTGCAGAAAATGTATCATTTTATGAGAGGAAATAATATGCATTTCTAACAGTTAACTGTAACGTTTTTTATAAACTGTACAATTTCATCTTTTGGTATAATTTTGTACTTTAATTTCAATTGCTTACCGTAACCAACGACCCGTATTCCATGTATTTTATTGTTAAACAAAACTCCATAAACATGGCGAATATTGTTTTGTAAATAATGAAACTTTCCTTAAGGTTAGGCTGAAACTTTGTACAATGTGGTTAAAGTTTTGTGAATGTTTCAATAAGTTGTATAAAGACAGGAGGGAGGCGAGCGCTACATAAATCCATTATATCAATAACTAACGAGGTTGCGGAGCCCTTGAGAAATGGCCTGAGTTACGACCAAGTTCCCGGCACAATTCTGCTAGACAAATCACAACTCTGAAAGACTACCGCAAGCATTTATCAGTGCTCGTTCCTATGTCGGGTTTTTATGTAACGTATTGGTTATTCATTTAAAGCTAGGTAGATGAAGTAATTTTGGGTTGTTGATCATTATTCATAGAGCCTTTCTTAACCAAGATTTCTTACTGTTTCTGAATCTGACTAATATTATAAATGAAGTTTGGATGGATAGATGGATGATTTTTAAAGGTCCAGTACGGCATGACAGAAAATTGTGTACAGATAGTATTTTGATTAGATAGACATAGTCTGGAAGAACACCTAGGTTATTTACTATGTTATTTTCAGTTCCACGCGGACGTTATTTCGGGCGACACCTAGTAATATCACAAAAAGTATCTTTGTACTATACTTTAAGTTCCTATACTCGTGATTATAATTTTACATTGGACCCTACATCAAAGGTTGAATCTAAATTGTTGATGTTTGTCTTTTTAACAAAAGGCCTTACAATAGAGCGTCTAAATAAACAAGAACTATTCGTTAACTCGGAATTGAATAAAACAGTTCCGACCGGAGCTGACCTTTGTAAATAATTCCGACATTCGGTCAATACAACAGCTGAGGCAAAGTTCACGACAGCCGACATTATCAATACATCCAACAAATTACTGCGACACAGTTAAGCTGACTTTCATTTTCTGTAACTACACATTTATAAACTTAAGCTATGTTCCCACTTGGATAATGTTTTAGCAAGTAATTTAGTAGCTAAACGTGTCCAAGCAACAACATTTTTGTAGAGTATATTAATAAATACTATGTTCGGATACGTTTAGTTACTAAATTACTTGTTACTCAACTATAATACTATTCTTATGCTAACAAGGCTTTATAGTCTTTGATGATTAGGAAAAATAGGTCTGAGAACTCACTAAAAGACTATTATTATTAAAAATATTCTACGTTGTTGGAATAAAAAATCTGGTTAACAGTCTGTTTCGTTAGTCTTCTTATAATAAGAGAGCTTATTATATTGAGAGAGGGTAAATAGAAATCTTGTACAATTTACTATAGATTTATAGACTTAATATAACTTAGAAACGAGGTCAGAGACTGACTAATCGAGTGGAAATTCTATGACAACGACGATCAGAATAGCAACAGCAAATCGTATTTAAGTATATTTGTACAAAGCATTTACAGGACCGTAAATTGATACTGAAACAGGACGACAGGTTTGCTGGCTTTCTATTTTCTCCGGTTTTAACTACGTCTTACACTATTATCAGAAATAATATGGTTGATGAAAATATACCCGTGGTATTTGACGCTTATTTTCAACTAAGTACTTAATACCCCAATATAGCTTTTTAACTTGTACCTCGTATAATATAAAAGTTACATAACAAGCTGAAGTCCAACAAAAAGTATTAGGCGAGTAATTCGAGCTTCGGAATCTAAATTCATGTAACACACTTCCTTAGGTTGGAAATTAATCAAGGCGTGCGTGCTCGGGTAAATCACGCGACGTTCGATATACTGACCTTATTACCCTTTAGTTTGGAAATCGAAATGGGTCCGGCTAATGAAGCGAACTTTACTACGCGTCACATTTATTACATTGTGACATGCGGTTCGTCGCTTTCCTATACTTTATCACGCCGTTCCATTGTATAAAGATATACCATAGAATTACAATAAAAACGGCTGTACTCACATTATTGAGGTGTCATTAGGTCTTAATAACGTCAGTGCAGCCGTTTTTATTTACTAACTAGCGACGCGCCCCGGCTTCGCACGGGTACAAATCGGTATAATACTGATACTAAATACTGCAGCGTTTCCAATGTAAGCGTTAAAAATATGTTAATTTACGACATCATATTAAAAACCTCTAAATTATCAGTGTTACTCTACTATATTGTGAATGTATTATACATGAAAACCTTCCTTATGAATCACTCTATCTATTAAAATACCGCATCAAAATCCGTTGCGTAGTTTAAAAGATTCAAGCATATATAGGGACAAACATAAAAAAGCGTTATTGTTTTATACTATGTAAGGATAAGGATAAGGATAATAATGTCTCATGGAAGTTTAAACAGTGAAATATACCATAGAAGTTTTTTATGAGAAATTAACTAACCTAACGTAACTTCATATATTTTAGTGATACTAAGGCATTATTGGTTTGAGCTATAAACATATTTACGTAAAAAGTACACTTTAGATTTTTTATATTCTGTAGTAATAAGATTAGTAATAGCATTTTAACGGGAAATTGAATTACAATGAAATAATAAGATTT
This sequence comes from Papilio dardanus tibullus, assembly GCA_013186455.1. Taxonomy (NCBI): domain Eukaryota; kingdom Metazoa; phylum Arthropoda; class Insecta; order Lepidoptera; family Papilionidae; genus Papilio; species Papilio dardanus. The sequence continues at coordinate 633,505 of QDHC01004451.1, read as the reverse complement.
CTCAAACCGTAAATTATGTTTTTCAAATTAATTTGGTTAGTTCCGGCCGGTACAATTTAATGGTAGCATTTGAATCGAACTGATTAGTTACAATAAGTTTACAAAGGTTTTTTAAGAACACTTGTAATGGAACTCACTACTTTTAGTATAGCTATAGAAAATTGTAATAAACATAAGTTAATACTAACAAAAGAGAAGAAAAGAATACGGACCGCGAGTCTGTAGTTTTAGTTTTAATAAATAAAAAAAAGAACACTGGTAATTTCTGACACGAATGGACAGTTTATAAGTTCACAAAACCTTTATCATCAATAGAATTTTGATGACATATATTATGTAGTCTTCCTTAAGATCCTACAAGAAACATTTTGTCAATCATAGTTCAATAGTTATCATCATCACCAGAAATATTATCGTCATATATCCCGTCCCCTAATACCATGTAGATTAGTATCCTATGTCAAATTATATCTGGCTCATGAAATCAACGTCATGAATGTAATTATGTGTAAACAGGTGACATGATATTATGACCCATTGACCTACTTTACGTCCCGCGTCTTATAGATCAAATATTCCAACTAAATGTATAATAAAGTTCAAGAATATTCCAATTATAGCAGGAGTATTTACAAAAGTGCATAGTTTTTTTGTAAATATCATTTACTTTGCAATATTTTTAATACTTTTTTATCTAATAACATCTAACAACAATTCTTTTCTCTCAGTTAATACGATGTAATTAAAGGCCGCAGACTGGCAGCGCTTTAAGTGAGATTAGAAGATTATTCGGTGCTCGGAGCAAATAAGGAAAAGTACAAGCACAATAACGTATCTAAGCAATGGTCCTGACACAAAGAACATCTCTTTAAATTAAACGTAAGAGATATAACTTTATTTAGAAATAAACGAACCTCTTTGTGGAGAAAAGGAGGAAAATGACGGAATAGAAGTTTAGGAAATTATTGACAAGAATTGAAATTTCGTTGATTTACGAAATGTATTAATCATCTCAAAAGGTTCCTTTCATGCTGTAAATGCCAATGCATGGTAGTTAAAAATATACTTAAAAGAAAATAAAAATAGAAGAAAGTATAACGACACTAGAAATAAGTAACGTTTAGTACTCTTTCACAAACGAGCTGATCAATTCTGGCATTATTGTATTATTAAAATATCAATGATTTTGGTATATAAATAACAATTTAAAATAATTCAGAGTTGAACTATTTCCTGAGACCGGGACGCAGCTGGGAGCATATCAGATGGGATTTGCGGAGGTTGTTGTGCATCCAGTGTAAAAGCGTTCTTTGGCGATTTTAATGAGTTTTGGGAATATCCGCTTGCCGCAGAGTTCGGGGATTACTACTAAACACGAGTTGGTGTTTGTTTTAATGAAACCAACCCATGATCCGGTGTATCAAGTTGCAACGTTAAAATTATATCTCTCAACATTCACTAGAATCAAGTTTAAGTAGCTTAGTTATTATGTTTTAATAGTTTCAAAAGCTTAGACGAGCTAGTCCCAATCTGACTATGACCTAGTCACCCTTAACATGAGGTTGACTCCCGCGCCCCTTGATGATGATGAGGTTACAGACCATGAATGTAAGCGAGCTAGTATTCTCAAGGAAAATACATGAGATTCCCCTCATCCAAAAACAGTTTAAAAGATAAGTATATCACGGAAATAATCTCTAACGTTTCACGTGAGCTGCATCTCGGCTTTTCAAGGTCCGCAATAAATTATGCAAATTCAATTGAATTTGTACGCTAATGTTGGGAATGCTTTATAAGGGTTTATGGGTCCGGTTGAGTAATTACATTTGCCGAGGATTCCACAATGAATTTCAAGTAGTCCATGCTTTATGGAACTAGGAAGCCAACCTTTAAAAGGTAATGTATGTGTGGAAAATATTATTTAATGCATACTAAATTAAACAAAATAAGATACTAGGAATGTTCTTAGGTACTGAATTACTGATCAAAGTCTCTAACTTAAGTTCATAATAAATTATCAATTAATAAAGTAACAATGACCTAAGTAATTAAAACTTGATTAATTGATTCCGCTTTGTAGAAATGGTTTACGAATGAAAAGAAATCGAGCGTAAAATTGAACCGATGAATTATTATTAAGCTCCGGACAGGCGTTCATTTCCTAAAGACGTGTAGACAGCCGCGGCGAACGAACAATTACATTCGGACGAGGGATTAGATTAATCAGGCAAAAACGTCTTTTAACGGTCCGTGAGACAAAACCCCTAAAGGATTAAAATCGCTCAACCGTTATATTGTTTTCGCAGGATCTTTCAACATCTCGGGTAAGCCCGCATGCGATGCGGGGTACCTCGACGTATTAATGGCTTGGAAAATAATTTATCTCATCATCTTGTTTTTGATACCAGAATATAATAAAATGAATTTGTTTACCCTGGTCTACTGACTGTTGTACTGGCAATTAAACAAAAACAGTTTCATTTTACAAGAGACTCTGAATTCATCCTCGGTTCCGTTTTATCCTAGACTTCGTTGTTCTCAATCCTACACGTTTTGGTAAAAGTTATAAGCTATGAAAATCAAACAAAAGTATTTTTATCGAGCACGTTTCTATGACATTAATTTTACTACCGCGCATCGTATTGTATTTCTTTTATTATCTTCGTATAGCGTGTCTCTAAACTATCGATTTCATACTCAAACGTCTATTTTAGAACATTCATTTTAATCAGAATATTTTGTATCACCGTATTTTGTTTTATAAAGCAATTTCGTAACAAGAGTCTCTGAAACTCAATATTATTAAACATTTTATAACGTTATCATCATAAATTTCAATAAGATTCGACGCAACTATCGTAGATTGAGTTTCTTAAGGTCGATAAAAAGCATGTTATAGCTAATCAGGGTTGGGATTGGCGCTCGTTGTCTCGGCGTGTACGAAATAACGTCGCTTGCAAATTGCTTTGGGGGTATAAAGAATTTGCTGATGAAAGTTGCCCCAACTTTGTTAGTTTGCGGGCTTACGGTATTTTGCAAGCACACTTAAATGATCTGAGCTCCTTTAACAAAATATTTTGGATGTTGAAAATGTCTATTCAAATATAACAAAATATAGAATTATGATAATAAAGTTTAACAACTTTAATGTTATAAAAAGGTAACCCCGGTATATACTATTGCTCGTAATAGTTTCCTTAGTTTTATTCATAAACAAATAACTGTGTTACTAAGACAGATTGTTTCGCTATTATTGTGTAATATCATCAAAAAATAAATGATAGAAATACCGTTTTAAATTCTAATATAGTCACTGCTCAACCGATCATTAAAAAAACTAGTTACCAAGAGTATCAAAATTGATATTCCCTTAGAAGAAAATCATTTTACGTTAAGCAAATTTTTAAAGAAAATCGAAAAGCCATCAAACATGATGTTCGACAGAGTACACTGAGCTTCGAAAAGTCTTGTGTATCCGCCGCTCCCGACGTCGCTGACGGCAAACTTTTGTAATTTATTCATGACAAGAAGCCTACGCTTGTTAGCACTGCCAGTTTCCGATAACAATACGGATGAGCAGTTTAAAGAAATATTAAATTCAACCATAATTTTCAATACTGCTGCAATGATTAAAGTTAGTAAAATTAAATGCTGGAACAAACTTAACAGGTAATGTTTCAACTTCTTTCAATTGAACGGTGAAACTGCTAGTTTAAAAGTCACAAGATTGTACAAAGCAAGAATTTAGAACAATACAAATTCAATATACTTAACGACGTCAGTAATTTATTAAAAGAACAATTTCCTAATTAATTTATGTGTTGGAGGAGAGCGTTTATAGTAGGTTGGTGTGGCGCGGCTCAGCGAGGCGTCAGATTGCTTCGTATCGGAGGCTGTTATCTTCGGTTACGATGTTAACGCTACAATGTGCTGTTATACCAATATCAGTTTATTACATATATTTGAATAGTGAATTATATAGATCTTTTATCAGAAATATGATATCAATCATCAAATAGTATTACAAAAAAGAAAAGAGAAGTATATCTTAACTCAGACATTTACAGAAGCGGCAACCTTTACACTCAGGTCTTGTTTTCCTTTGTTATCAATCTTGAACAAACATCTCTGATACACCATACTACATTTATATAGCCATAAACAAATGTCGTATATTAAAAACAATTTATTACATTACTTAAAGACGCCGTTCGGTATAAATAATGCTCTCTGATAATTTCACAACATACCAACAAATTCCACACAATACCCGAGCTAACAAAAGTTCCGTAAAGTGGGCATCAAAGAAATTCATGTCCTTAAAGAAAGATTATCACAACAATATCTAAGCTTTCGCCCGTCGCGCACAAATTGCCTCGATAAAAGAACTCATTCGTGCATTCAAGAACTTTGTTTGTGGAACTTTGTTCGCGTTATTATTTACTTGCCTTGTTGGATTTGAATCTGTACTTTGAACTTCAGTATTTGACAATGTGAAAATTCCCAGTCCCTTAAGTGAAATAAAGTAACATAAAATACTACAGAATATAGGTTAACATACGTTCTGTTAAAGCCGACTGCTATGTTATTAAAAGCTTTAAACGTCCATCATATCAGAAATACTGTAGATAAAGAAATTCGAAAAAACTTTGTAAAAGTGAAATAAAAACACAAAGCTGAATAATTGCATCATATCTTTGTAACAGTCTCAAACTCGAGGCGAAGACAAAGGTATTCCTTTGGTATAAAAACCACTTCTGCCGTAAAGATGAGAATAAAAATGTTATAAAAGTGAGGAAGACTCGAGACAGTTTGATATTAAAGTGTTTTTGAGTCGGAGCTCATAAGAAAATGGCCACACTTCGGAATCTGCGAGGAGAGATATCACTAAAACTTATAGCGTAGAATAAATTTTTGTTTCTTACATCTTTAAGACTATAATAATGACATCATAAATAAACTAATATTTTTATCACATAAGATTATTGCCTTAGAAACTCGTGAAATAAATATAGAGAACGTTTATTATGTAACTTAGATTTAGACTGTATTGGTTATTTAAGAGAAATATGAAATATAACCGCACGAAGCTGGAATGACTTTCTTCGATTGGTAAATGCAAATACACGCTAAAGGTTTCTCAACAATTTATTGAACGGTAAAGAGATGAGTTTCATCATATAAAGACATGCTCGAGGCTTTGTCGGAGGACGTCGCATGCAAGTCCTGCACCGAGGAATTCGCAATCTAACCTATATAACTCCTTTAGCATCGTTCTTTCCACATAAGATATGCTTCTTATTAAATTCTTCTGATGTACTGGAAATCGTTGCAATAGATGCTTCTCATAAAATCTGCAAAAGTACAATGGAGCCAATTGAATTTCATCAAAGCGTTATTATCTAGTTCGTAACAATGATTTTGTATTCTCATTTCCGCCCTATTTAGTATAATGAAGTACATGTATATTATCGCGCGGTTACAAGCGTCATACATTATCCGTAATAATATTTTAAAAGACCTCAAAGCTGCACCTTATAAAGTAAATGTGCCTCAGGCGGCCAGAACAATTTTAGCGCTGGGCGGTGCTGGCGGCGCACTCAATGCTATATAATAGCGAATTTTACCCGCTACGGGTTCATACGAACACTGCGCTGGATGTGAGTTAAAAGCGATAAGCGAAAGATTTTTTTACGAAGAAACTGGGTCTTGACAGCGGCCCTACCTGATTGGGTGATTTGGTCAAAAGATGAGCACCTATTCAGTGCAAATATGAATCAATTTAATACTTTACCTCTGCGTAATTCAAAATTGTCTCTGTTTGTGACGGGAATTATATGCAAATTTTTATTCTGGAGAGCAACGTTTATGCAACAAAACATAAATAAGATTTTGCAGTTAAACCAGTTTAACTCAAATGTTAAAACGTCTAACTTTTTTTCAATTCACTTGGAGCACTTTAAAACCGCTTCAACTTGTGACTTTGGGTGGTATACAAAGCGGAGCCTGGAACTTGTGTAATTTATTCATAGTCGAGTAATGACACTCGATTACTTTGGCGCTAACCCTTTACAACGGAGCTCGGCTTAAAAACGTTTTTTCTCTCATATTAAATGCAAGGAAAATGACTTCATTAGGGTGGACTCGCTTCAAACAATGTCTTTCCTGAGAAAGTTAACGTGTTGTGAAAAATGTTTTTAATCTTGTACAACTTAGAACATTCAAAGTTGTTTTACTTGTAATCTTGCAAACGTGATTTAACTAAGGAAGACATTTTGTAAAATGACACGTAAATTAATTTAATATTAGGGAGCAAGTTTTTGCTCCATCTCGGGTTCGTGTACCGTAAATCTATATATATAAAACTCTAACGTGACTGACTGACATAGATATCTATCAACGCACAGCCTAAACCACT
>QDHC01004451.1:591847-620785 GCA_013186455.1 Papilio dardanus tibullus | reverse complement strand
CCCGACGGGTCTGAAACTAGTCGGTACCTACACCGAAATAAACGTGAGTTAAGCTGTGTTTTTAATTAATTAATGTCAGTTTCATACAAGTTTGTCGATTCTAACAGCGACATCGGCGATCGAAAAGCATCTTGGGTAAGTTCACTGCAGTAAATAATTTTCCCGATACTCGTTTGCCATTTTATTAAAAAAAATCTACATTAATACCAATAAATTATGAATTAAATTAATTACGACACTTATTGCATTTATGTTAGATTCGGAAAAAGATGTAACTAAAATAAAACTATAGTACAGAGTAAAAACTTACAAAATAAACTTTAACCCTTCGACCGAAATAGGTCGGCGGATCAGTAGTAGTTCAGTGGGCGTCGAAACCACAACGTTATGTCGGTCAGAAGTAACCCGAGCACAATAGAGGGATCGTCGTGTGTGATCCGGAATCTTTTCTATCGATAAGCGGTGCCTTATCTTTGTGGTTATAGTTGAAATATTATAATGTTTAGATAACACGCGCCTTTAAGATGGCGTCTTGATTACACGTACGCTTAAATGTCCCGGCCAGGAATGTTATTAAAAGGGAATTGGATTTTATGACTTATTAATACTAGTGGGTGGCGTTATAAGGTTAAAAGGAGTTATTAAAGAAACCTGCGGACTTAGTGATATTTAGGATGTTGTAAAAAAATTGTTTTGTAGTTGTCTTAGTAGAAAAATAAGTAACACGGTAGTCAACAGTAATAAAAAATCGACCAAAATCATAAATCAACATTTCAACATTTTTGAATAAAAAGCGTAATTAAATTTTTTGATATTTGCAACATCCTGTATAAGAAAAAGATCATCGGTCATTGACCTTTATTGAAAACATCTTAAATGATTTCCACGTAGGCAGTATAGACTATGCATATCACTTAGGTGGTACTCTCGATGTAGTTTTATAGAGGTACCTACAGCGTTTATAGAGTAATAAAAACATTGTATTGTTCTTGACGTTTCTAATTTGATTGATGTTTTAAGCACACAAAAAAATGTACATTTTTAGTAAAAAATTGCAACAGTCTTAGTAGTTTTAGATATAGTTGGAAGCCAAAAGATTACATTAAAAAAAATTGCTCATCTTTCTTTATTTTATACATTGCGTAACCCAATTGGAAAACCTAAAATGTCTCAAATCAGCACTTATTTTCAAATGTTCGAACTTGAGACTCGTACCGAGGACACTAACCACTACACATAAGGGTTTAGAGCATAACAAATGGTTTATTGTCTACGTTTTATCGGCAAGTTTTATATTCTTCAGCATTATATGAGGCATAAGCGTCCGCTCGCGTGCGGCCGCCGCTTACCCGTACTGCGGCGGTGCGTGTGTTATAGAATCATGATTTCGAGTCTCATTTCTATAGACATTATGGTGACCATGTAGATAATAGTATTTTAGATAGCTTGTTTAATTATTTGGGACAACAATAAGGGTTAGAAAAACGAAAAAAAGTAAACTATACTATAGTATATCTACGTTTGACAGAAGCTATATTAAATAACTTAACAGGGGGATAAAGACCTCTTAGGTTGTCTATAAAATGGGCAACTAATTCAATATTGTACTATTTTCATTTAATTTTAGTACGAAATTATTAACATAATTTAATAAATGAATTCCTATGGAACCGAAAGGATGGGAAATTAAAGAAAACGCCCATTTTATTAGTAAACAAGAAATAGGGTTGTGTGACGTAGTCGGGATTTACGAGCGGAATATTTGAGATGCCGGTCCCTCCCTGTGTTCCCTCAAAAATGTCGAATTATTTAGGTCCCCTCGAAAGCAATTAAGGTACTCATGCGTAGGATTAAAACCATGACGGTGTCAACGAACACCAGGAGTAAATAAAACACGAACGAATTGAATATTCCTAAGGTTACGCTTCGACATTGGAGGAACGAAATGAAATAATATTTAAAGGTTTCATTGCGGAGAATGTATGATTAGAATGTTATTAAGTCTCTTTATGACGAATTTTAATATTAAACTTTTAATGAACAAATAAATTAATACCCAAAGTTTATTTTAAGTTTTATTTAAACTAGTTTTTTAAATAAGATATTCGACTATGTCTAACAGTAAGCACCAGTATTTTGATCACAGATCACATTTAAAAATTAAAAATAAATAAAACATTAAAAGAATTATTCATATATATTTCATAGAAACTTATGAAATAAAACTTTATTGAACTTAATAACATATCAAGATTCCGAGTTCTCTGAGAGAATCGTAAAAAGTGTTATAAACGGGAATGACAGAAGTTTCCCGGAGTAATATTACTGATAATATTGCGGGATGAATAAAAATTCCTATTTAGCTGTCTCCTGGAGCGGAACACGAGGGGTTGGGGGAGAAGAAACTTCTGGAAGTACACGTGTAAACGAAAGAAATACATGGAACGTACAAGGGTATGCTTCACTACCTGAAGCTGCAATAAGTAACGGTCCAGTTTCATATATCTACATTAAAAACCTAATTAGTAACTTACTGTATCTATAACTAGTGACCCGCCCCGGCTTCACACGGGTGCAAAACTGACACTAAATACACAACAGAAAAACTGTGAACATTGTATATAACAGCCATACTAACAATAATTGAACCCGTGCGAAGCCGAGGCGGGTCGCTAGTTATATATATAAACCTTCCTTATGAATCACTTTATCTATTAAAAAAACCGCATCAAAATCCGTTGCGTAGTTTTAAAGATTCAAGCATATATAGGGACAAACTTAAAAAAGCGTTATTGTTTTATACTATGTAAGGATAATAATAAGGATTAATAATTGGTATTGATACTAGAAAATGTTTTTAAAAGTTTTAATTAAGTCCTCGGGAAGAAGTAGTAGCCAGTTACTGTTCAGTAATCATGTAAGTGACGTTCAGTGAGACTGACGCTGTTCAGTTTTTAGACACAGTCCATACAAAAATCAAACAATGTTCAGTAACGAGACTATATTCTGTAACTCGTTATTCAAATAGCAAGACAATCGCGAACGTTAAAATATCTATTTGAATTAGATCTGGCTTGTGAAGAAGTTAGTCGCAACTTGTAAGGGAGGTGCTGAGAATAACTTAGTACTAGGGGATCATAGTTTGCGACTTGCATCGCAATGGAATTCATTTTAATCGGATTGCTTTTATAACGAGTCCCGCTCATTTACATCTCTGATTAGATTCCCGTCTCCTTATCGGAGTTCGTTATTGGTAGCGCCTGAGGGATAACTTCGTTGTTGAATTAAAATTTTACGAATACCTAATACTGTTATAATGGTATTAATACTTTTGGTGTGATACGTTTTTAATTAGTCTCATTGTTAGAGTTATGAAGTAAAATAAGAAAGTTATCTTGTTTAGAAAGTAAAGAACTCCGAGGAGTGAATACGAGATAAAGTGATTACTCCAAGTGTGGGTGTTGTACATTTAATAAAGTGGTTAACATTAGCATAATGACCAAGGAATTATATTGAAGAAAGTCTGCTACTAAATTCAATGAAAAGAATTCCCGTGTTGCTTCAGAGTTTGTTAGATGTTTGGATGAAGCATGACACAATATTAAGGAAGGTAAAACCCACCGACTTGAAAGTCGGTCGGGATAGCAGTTGGAAGTCGGTTAAAAATACACTTTTAATTATCGATGTATCTTTTAGTAGCCCCTTATCAATTTTATACCCTCAGCGTCTCACGCGATTTAATGTCATATAGGTATCGTTTATTTGTTAGTTACATAACAATTGCTCAGACTTAAGTGATTTTATTATTTCCGTATTTTATTTGTATTCACGAACATATAAGTTACAAACATGCAACATAAAATCTTTTATAACGTCCAAAAATATCATGTTTACGACAAATAAAAATGAAGTTCGGTAAATTAGGAATGTAATCTGCTAACAATCGTGCGATCGCTCCGCTCGTATGTTAAGCTTTTGATGTATTATTATCTGTAGAAATAAAACCGAATACAAATGATTTTTAGAGTTCTTTCAGCCAACGATAAAAGCTATTTGTCAAGAACATTTTTACTCGTACATCTTACATAACAATATTCACATTTTTACAATTTAAAGCTTTATCGATGAAGTAAAAACTTCGAAGACAAATTAAATAGGCTAAAGGGTTTTGAACCATGAGTAGGTTGTAATTTTGTACCATTTTAATAGTAGTAGAGCCCGCTTTAATCTCTTCGCACGAATTGGCCGGCTCGCCCGGTGTAATACCACGACCACAGAGAAGACAGGCGTTAAATGGAAACTATTCCGAGTTTCGTCCGATGACTGTGGTGTCGGAGGCCTAATTTTTAGTCCACTTTCTCTTCTTATCATTTCCTTACAAGGAATTACATTTCTCATGTAGCGTAGAACCTATATTTATAGGAGAAGGTGCAAAACTAGAGATCAGTCACCGCAGAGACAACTTTGCAACATTAAAAGAACTGCAAACCTACTTTAAAAATCAGTAATTTCAAGATTTGAATCAAAATATTAATCTAATTAATTAAGACGAAAACTATACGGAACTTGATAAAAGTAAAGCTAAGGATACGTTTACAAACTTAAACATACACGAAGCGTGACTTGGTAACATAAACCCTTTGCTTGTATGGATTTTGCTCGTGTGTACATCGCATTATCTGCGGACCTGCCTTGGAACATTTGTCAAAATATTCTTATGGCAATGAACTACATTCGAATATTATAGTTGCATATAATATGCAAGTTGTATGTAAATTATATGTAAATATGAATATATTATCTTTGTCTGTCTGTACTGTCGATTTCAATACAAGAATGGATAAAAGTATAGATATGCATCTGCTACGGAAAATCTATACCACTTGGATGGCAAAACTTTAAACTAATTTAGTCCTGACTTTGAATTATCAATGTTTCAAAACAATACCTGACTAATGCATTTTATGTTATATTCCTCTAGAACGTAGGCTTCTTTGTAAAAGGCAAACGATAGTACTTCCATCAACGTTCGAAAGTGACATAAATCACCTCTCAAATGTAACAATGACATCGGAGCCTGTACCGGGAATTTCAACTCGAGTTTCGTGCATACAATACCTTGTCAGTGAAAACTGTACAAAAATAGAACAACATTTCTTAGAAGAGATGGTAAAGAATGATATAACGAGTAAAGTTTTTTTTCATCCTTCCATTTTAGTAATTAGAAAAAAAACAAAAGAAGAATGAAGACCAATTCATTAAAACGGTTGTGATAACCTCTGAGTTTAACGTAACAATATAAAACATCTATAAGAATTCAACAACGTTATTGCTAACAAAAGAAAGTCAGTTACTACTGATTGCTTTCAATGTATTTTTTAATTAATTAATAAGAAATCGGGCCGTGAATATTTAATAGCCACGCTGTTACTAAGCTTGTAACAAATACAATAGAAACGGTAAAGGAATGCCGTCATATTAAATGCAGGAACTCACTACTGAATCTTGTAAGGCTCATTAATATCAGATTACAAACAAAACGCATTAAACAAGCCGCAGCCCACGCTACCTCTGATTGATTACAATACTAACTTTTTTTGTTGTTAACTTCTTTTACAGACTCACAGAGGTACTACTCGATTTCTGTATTGTGTTTTAAATTAAATATTATTGTGTTGAGATACTATACTACATTAATGTTGAAATGTAAGTACAAAGTATTTTTAATTCAAACATGAATTTGAAGAGCCCTCGTGTAGGGGTCCATTAAATGACCGTTAACCCTGTTTCTGCAGAACGAGTGTAATAGACAGGGCAACTTTATTATGCCTCCTGTTTGAAAATAGCCTTTTATAAACGGAATAATTTTTATTCGCGTCCCAAACGCCGACCCGGAAATTAAAACGGGAGTGCGCTTTCTTCTGATAAAATGCGGGCAAATGGCTTCGGAAATATGTCGCCGGGTGAAGGCAACAGATGTTGATACTACTGCTCGATATATTGTATTTCATATACTGATAGTTTCATTAATATAAATAAGAAATACTAAGAGCAAGCATAAGATTTCTTGTCGGAGACTAATGGCCGTTCTCACCAACAATCCTTAATTTTTAGGTTACCGTAAACGCATTTTAAATGTCACCTAACACTACTTTCGTTTTTACCAACAGTTAAGTGTCACTTTAGACAGTAAGGGATGTCATAAACCCTTCTTTTGTGTCATTTAAGCCGTTGTTGTGACACAAATAAAAAATATCAATATTAATTAATTATAAAAGAACAATATTAATTCAATTCGTTTGTCAAATAAAGTGCTACAATTACGCGAAGCAATCTTGTCCAAAATATCAATTTATTCTTGAAATTCTATTAACATCTAAAATACGATTTTAACGCAAACGTTCAACTTTGATGAAAATTTTAACGAACGATATATCGCTTCATTAGCGCATCTCGTATGAACAAAATATTAAACTTCACGGGAAATAGAACCTTATCTTAACGCAACAAGGCCTATGCGGCATATGCCAAGAGTCAGGCATAGTAACTTTTAAATCTAGACATTTTGTACGTAACGTAACATGTGCGCTATTGTCGCAAGATAAATTAAAAAAGTTACAGCGCGGAGCAGTGCAGCCGTTGTTAAGACTTTACTGCTTTTTAAAAAGTTTCATTTTTAATTTTTTTTAATAACACATTACACTAGCGTTAAAATTCTCAACCTCTTGATTGGCGTTCCCTGTTGTAAATCCATATGGATATTTCTTCCTAATTTAGTGACGTAAAGTATTTATACTAATCGAGAATAGGATTCGTTCAAACTAGCCACTAGAACGACAGAGCTTTTCATGTAACTATCATGTTGCACAGATTATTAAATACTTAGACAATGCAGTCCTTGCACAGAGTAATGATACTAAAATATACACATTTCACGTCTTACCTGGCTTATCTAAGTCGCTTAGAAACTCCTCGGTGTCTGTATAAGCGGTGGTTCGGCCGAGCGCAGCGAGCACAGCCAACCAGGCCCACAGTCGTGTGGGTCTCGCGCGCAGCCCCAAACCGCGCGGCCCCATCTGACGCGGCCCCATCTCCCGCGGCCCCATCTGACGCGGCCCCATCTGACGCGGCCCCATCGCGCCCGCGCCCCGCGCACCTCAACTGTTCATCTCACCTCACTCGCGGTCCTGCGCACTGCACTTACACTTTGTTTCTAACACTTGAACCGCTTTCGACATTTACCTGAAACAATAAACTCTAAATTAATTTGCTTATTATTTGTTTTTTTTATAATTAAATTAAATATTAAAACTGAACACCTATGTCGCATGAAAATGCCAGGTTTAACAAACAGCTATGCCTTGCTAATTGAAAGATATTTCCATTATGTTAATAAAACACGACACAAGGTAAGAAAAAGGTCTATAAATAAATCAGTTTTGAATTTAACACGAAAATTCCATTTCGCGACTCCATTGAAAAATATTACGGCTGAGATTTCATTATTTTGAAGTTCGCGAACGGAAGGAAATCTGACATCTTGTTTTCGTTCTAAAAACGTCTCCCGAAGCCATCTTGTTTTGTAGTGAAATAGATATTTTTTACAAATGTTTTAATATAAAACTTTATTGTTTATAAATCTTCGTTGTCTTTAATACTTGTTTTTTGTTTTCATTTTAATTTCCTATTCGTTAATACTTAGATAACTTCGCAATATCATTTTATTTTCAACAGCACGGCTTATAGTTACCTAGAAATCAATTATTACGCTCCAGTTTTCTATATCTCGCCAAGTAATATTTCTTAGTAACAAGTGCAAGAAGAAATCTCTCTGGTAAATGGTTTCACAGAGAAGTTAAATATAGTCTTTCAGATAACATAATGCATAAACACTTTTAAAACAAAGTCCAAAACTCTATTGATTTTTATCGTAGGCTTTTTTTTATATCATAGAGTGGCAAACGAGCAAGCAGCCACCAATAGCGAAGCGACCGCTGCCCATAGACATCTACAATTACAGATGCTTTGCCTACCCTTAATCTTCGGAGGAGGCGACGCAAAGCAAGAGCATAATTCCTGTTGCTATGTGTCCCCTCTCCCGGAAAATCCACTTCCCCTTCCCATAATTTCTTTATAGAAAAAGGATAGGAAGGGAAAGTGGATAAAATTAGGCCTCCGGCACCACACTCATCTGATGGTACTATGAGGACATTCAATATTACAAAAACTAATTAATTGATTACTCGATTTGTTGCATTGGTCAGTTAATGAGTTCTAATTCATATTAACCCCAATTGGCGCTTTTCTATAAATTTAACATTCGGCATTGCCACTGATACCTTTGTATTTCAACTGGCGCACATGTATTTAGGTATTGATTTTCACGAACAACCGGGAAGTTAATTACGTAACTAGCTGGCAAACTTAACTGGAGCTGCGGGAAGTGTTGATTACTCGTAAAATACTGAATAATATTTCGTTCAACATTTTACACAATGTACATTTCACTTGTTAATATTCATTTTTGTATTCGTTATACTCTCCACTCCCTTGAGATAGACTACGAATTTCATGGAAGTAATCAAGCTATTCTCTTGATGCAAAACAGACGGTATGCGTATGTTACATATGATAGAGAAGAGAATGGACAAAAAAGTAGAAACGAGAAACAAAAAGGTAAGCACCGTCTGCAGAACTGAGCTCCTCCCATAAAAGAACTATTATGTTTAAATATTTTCTAACTCTGTCAATATCATAAATGTCAATAAAAATGAGACCAAATAGCAGCAATTTTGTATCAAACAAAAAAAGAATCACGTAAATCGGATCAGAACTCGCTGCGCAATTCTTGTACATACATAATAAAACTCATTGACTTGATAACCTCCTTCTGTTGGAAGACGGTTAAAAAACATATTTTTTCCAATGTTCCACTACTCTTCATGTCCTTACTAACTCTGTGGCTCAGAGACGTGGACCTTGGCCTTTGAGAAACATATATTTTTAATAATTCCTATTGGGGTTCGTGTTGATCAATGCACGGTGGAACGTAGCCGACCCACTTTGTATGCCGTGCGCACGGGGGTCCCTTGTCACAACCGTCTGTCTGTCACACTCGCCGCCTTTAGGGTCGCATATATTTTTTAAGGTTTTCCTATCGGACAGCGCAAAAAGCCTCCCTCAGGGATGTAAACTGCTATCCCTCACGCATATATTGGTATCTTAATAGATTTAGGACGGGGCTTGTCTTGGAATTAGTTATAGTGCGGATAAAGAAAGACCAAGCAACTTCTGAAATACGTTCTGTGCATATTATAATGAAAAACTTAACTATGTAGGAAATTAATGAAGAAGTTCAGATATTAAAATGTACGTATCTATTGTAAAGAATAAGATTTAAGCAAAAAATAAGTTTCGGTGCCATTCTGGTGTACACACAGTCGCGATTCCCACGTCCAAATAACTTTGTTTACGAGTTTAACGCGATATACAATATAAAATTCAATGTAAGGAATTATTCGAAAAGCGGTATAAATGTAAATGTGGTGGGGAGGCCTTGTTTTAAATGGATCGTTTAAACAAAGTAAACTTTGTTGGCGACAATGTTGAATGTATATCAGGTGCAAAAACTTCATTCGTATTCAGACATCGCCAACGAATTTCCCACGCTGATATTACTTGTACGCGGATAAAACCTCTAGCACATATGCAGCATCGCGGTAGCTAAGCTAATAATTTGAACCCATTACAAGGAAAGAATTTACTTGGAAAGATTATTCCATAGTATCGGTAATCAAAAAGACGGCATCACTTAGCTAACACAAATACACAGCTATGCGCTGCAAGTTACTCGTACGTTACGAGCAAGAATTTTTTTTTTTTTATAGGAGAAGGGGGCAAACGAGCAGCGGATCAACCAAATTAATTGGTCCGACGCCCACGGAAATAGAAATAGAAATAGAATGTTGCCAATTTTATAGCTTGTTTCAATGTAATATTACATCCCAGAATACAATCCTAAGGTAATTCTTGGTCTATGAACAATACGTTTAAATAATTTGCCAATATTTTTGAACATTTTTTATGCCTGGCAGTAAATAACTGTATAGTTTCAAATAGCTTCGCTATCTTTGTGCCGAATCCTTATATCAAATCTTATTCTATCCATATTCAATAGGAAATATGTTACAGGCTTATCACAGAATGTTTTCGCGTTTTATATTTATTTTTACAAAATGTTACAGAATTTAATATTACAGTAAATAAAGTTCATATATTTTAACCTTTGTAGTTGGTATTAAATAACGTGTAGCTTATATTTTCGTTAAATATTAAAAACATACCTCATTTTCAGAAAGAGAGACACTTTGTATTTTTGTATTTTCATATTTCTGTATTTTTGTATGTATTTAAATAACTCAAGAACTACTGTTCCGATTTCAAAAATTCTTTCACCATTAGAAAGCTACATTATCCCCGAGTAACATAGGCTATATTATTTAATTCCACACGGACGAAGTCGCGCACAACAACTGGTTTGTTATAGCGTAATTTCATTTTTGGGCAATTTCGTTTTTATTAAATGATATTTGAGCTCTAACAGCCAACATTTTCCATCTGTAAACAACAAATTTTAATTATACAATTTGTACGAGCAATATCTTGGCGAATTATGTTTGATATACAGCTTCAATCGACTTTAACAGCGCATGTTCGTTTAATGACGTCGTAACACGATTGTGGATCTTTATTAAAATGTTATTTAGATGTTCATTAGCAACAATTTATGGAACATTTAGGTATGGACCGTTTTGTAAATGAAAATTTTATAAATTAAATATCTACACACTTTTTATGTCTACGTAGTATTAAAAATAAACTCAGTACGTATCAGAGGCAAATTATTTTGGGTTACATTTAGTCGTTTTGGAGATACTATAAACAAATATGAATCCATCTCTCCCTCCAACATTTCACATTTATAATTAGGATGATCTAAATTATTTAACCAGCAAATAAAACAAAAGTGCATTCAAACAACTAAAGCTTTAGGAAGCTACAGAAATCGATATTAAAACTACACCCAAAGAAGTAAAGTGAATGTTTGTAGAAAAGATTTTCATAAAAGTATCAATAAATTCCGGTTCGAGCGCAATTTCCTGTAAATAATGAAGGTATGGTAATCCTATGGGAGTTGTACCTTACTTACAGCTAAATTCTCATTTGTATCCTTTGCAGCTTAACGTAAACCTTCGCGGCTAAAGATTTTTTTGTTACAAATAGTTTCAGCTCCCGGCTTAGCAATTGAAATAGTAAGTAAAAGTTTCTGTACCATCGCCTAGTTTATTTTATTTTAAACTTTACTTCTGAATGGAGTTCACTACAGTTAAAATAATAATTATTGAAATCGATTCAGTATTTTCAGAGTGCACCTTTGATAAAAATCTATACATCTCTTTATTTATCCTCTTTGCTAAATGAAAAAGAACGTTATGTTTTTTGCCCCTCTCTTCTCTATGGACAATTTGTTAGGTTGACAACGCAGCGCTTTTGTGCTTATTGAACAGCTTTTTGCTCCCTTATACCATAAAAATGTTGAGCTTTATTTCAGTACTTTAGTGGCTTCGATAAAAAATATATTTTAGTATACAGACAAGGAACATAAGAGGAAAATTATCAAAAGTGAATAGAGTGGGCAGCCCGTAATAAAATTGCAATCAACACGACAATGCGTTCTAAAGGACTTGTAAATTGAATTCCTTAATTGCCCATCCGCAACAGAGAAGACTTTAATGAACTCGACTTTCGGTCATTGACGACGACGGCTTTCTGGAAATTTCATAATATTTCTTTTTCCACTTGGCCACAGGGCTCGTGGGAAAAGTTTTTTAATCTTAATCGCGGACGGGGCTGTCAGGAAGCGGAATTGCGTTCGGCCGAAGTGGCAACCCTAAATATTTTTTTATCGCCCTCCCAATAAATCAGCGATCGAAATGTTTGCAATAAAACTGTACTATCGTTACATTAAATATTACAAAACGGAACGCGGTTTCTGTTCCACGATCAGAACGGCGCTGATATTTACGACTTTTATATTTCCTTTTAATATCTAGAAGCCTGTAAGCAAAGGAATTTCACCGCTTAATATTGGAACACGTAAAAGGCATTATTGTAGGTTACAGAATAAATGGTCCCTAACTCGGCTCCCGGTGAAATATGGCGCCAAATATTATCACAGACCCGAAGAAGCTGTAGAAAAAAGGTCGGCAATGGAGTGTGCAGTGAAACTGAAAGGATTTGGCGGGTAAATCCGTTTATTACCGCGGATCCGGAGTCAGAGCGAGCGCCGCCTACTTTTCATTGAAATTCGAGTGGCACATAAAATGGGGCGTAAATTCCCCTCACTAATGCTAGGACACTCGAGTGTTGCGCGTCGGAACACGACTTAGGACGTTTTTATGGAGGCCCCATCGCTACGTCTTTAGGATGAATTGAAAGCTGGAATTGCAAATTTGTTGGCCTCCCTCCGACGCCCTCCTAATGTTTATATTCAACGCTGGCCGCAATCGCATAATAAGACTATTAGTCTTTCAACTATAAACGAATAAGATTTGCCAGCAAATAATAAATAAATAGAGCACAGACTTATATCTAAACTAAATATGAATTGTGAGCAGTGTAACGATGTTCTCTGAGAGCGCAGGAGGAATAAATATCGATGCAATAAAGTTGTAGTATATTTTGTTTGAGCTATAAACTGAAAGTCTCTCGGGGCGGCTATTTATTTATCGCACAATAGGTGAGAGTGTTTCTGTGTAAATCGGTCGGGAGACAGCGGCCCAATAACATCATTTATCATGATTTATCTCGATATTAGACAAGAAGAAACAAAGCGTATTTCTCAGGATAGGTAAGTGGGCCATAATTGAAACGGCATGATTTATACCCTTCCCAGCTCACTCTTGCCCTGTAATATTTTCGTCCGAAATTCGTTTACTAGAAAGGGTTCTGCAAGAAGCGAGGGGGGAAGGGCGCGGGGATTCAGTAAATTATGGCCTTTTAAATTCCTTTTTCTTTGTTACCGTTGTAACTTTTTTTCGCGACAAAAGAGATTACGCCATTTATCTTCCGCGGAGCCAGTAAATTGGTTATGGAGATAAAATCTTTTATTAAATTATGGAAATGAATTTGCGGCTCATTTGAATATGGACAGACCAAAGGGTGTATAATAAAGTCGAGGCACTCACGACACCGCTATCGCTTTTGTAATGCTAACAGGAATTCAGATGGTTTGGGCAATGATCAAGTATTTACTGAGCGTTATTGTAAATTGGTATTTTGATTTTCTGTTATTTACTTTTTGCGTCCAACATTGACACAAATGAATTAATTTTACCTGGGCCTTACAAAAAAAGCCAGTGGTTAGTAGGTTTTACAACAATAAAAAGGCAAGAAGGCAAAGATCCGAGCTCTTTATTCTAGTGGTGGGCGCTTTTGTTTCCAACGCCTTTTGTCTCGCGGCTCGCTTCGAATACTTTTCATTGAAACAATCTTACAGTCGGACAAACAGTTGGTTTTACAACGTTTTCTAATCAAATAAATCAGGAAAACTTCCGGACTTGTCAAGTATCAGACTTGTTTAAAAGTCAAATTACAAGTTTAATCTTCTACGATCGCAAAGCATTTTTGGTTATTTACTATATTACTATACTAGAAACTCCTATATCTTAATTAAGATCTTTGTTAAGAGAACAAAGGCTAATTTCTAGGGTAACCAAAGAACTGATCCTCCTATTGTGTTGGTATCTAAAGGAAAATTGAAAAAATGACTGTTAAGGATAAAATCAATTTCGTTAAGTAATTAGAAAATAGAAAAAACAGTGAAAGTATTACACGATTGGAATATTGCTTGGACATTGTTTAATAATTTGCCAAATTTACATGTTAATGACCCAATAAACACTTAATAGTCAAGAATCTCAGCATCGGAATATCTTGAAATAATTGATTCTCCATACACAAAAGGAGTTTTACATCTATATACTTTGACAAATTCATTATTTCATGAGCGAAACAAAAAAAGTTTATACTCTTCAATTCCCTTTTTTGATTGAAACGCTACAATTTAACTTTAAATTAGAAAACTTTAGACGGGAGAAGAAAAAAAAACTTCGCGCTTTCATCGCAGTGATATTTTAATGATTAGGTGTTTTAAAGAAAAATATTAACAAGCTCTCTTTGTTTCTTTACATAATATTTTTTTTTAAATAAAATTCTATTTTTATTTAGATGAAGCCTTTTCGTAAACAAAGCTACGCAATTTTGTGACTTTATTCTCTGAGTGGGCTAATTTTTATTTAAAATAGTTTATCATAAAACACAATTAAAATAATACGGAGGAAATCCATTTAACATATTTTCTTTGATGGTCGAAACGTATTTTGTTACGTTTGATGTTTAATCTACATTTATTATGACAGTCTTAACTTCAAATAAATATTATAAAGTAATGTACCAATAAATATTTCATACAGAAAATCCTCGGAATCTTTTGATCCGAGTAGGTTTTTAGGGATTACTTCTGAGGGCCTTTCGCTACATCATTTCGTTGGTACATAAATAATATCTCGGGTTATATGGCAACTATGGTTAAAGTTATATATTTACTTGAATCATAAAAAGTTCTGTTTTTTTATTTGCCGACATACATGACTATTACATGCTTCTGTGCTGCATTCTCAGGCATGCTTCGGATTCTGTCTGCAATGTAGCGCATTGTTGTGACAACCCAGTCAAGGAATCTCTGGTCTTCCATAGAACCCGCACCGCTAGGCTCAACCAATAGTAAAAGAAGATTGATGAATCAAATCTACATCGAAATTTAAACATTTCTCACTAAGTAGATACTTGGTTAAGGCGGAGTAATTTGCGACTGGTGATTAATGCTTGTAACAAAGACGTTCAAGTTTCCAGTCTGTGTTGACCTCAACTGTTGGCCAACATTAATAAAACTTGCGGTTACTCGCTAAATATAATTTCGAGTCGAGAAACTGCGAGTTGAAATTCATCTGGGCTTTATAGCGAAGGTTGAGTGCTAACAGTATAATGTTACAAAAGATTTCATAAAGGACAATGAAGAATTTTTGCCGCGGAAATGTCGGCTGGCAAGCGCTTTGTGTAATTATAAGGTCGATGTTCATTCGCCACTGGGACTTGCCAAGACTGTAACGCACTCAAAGAAGTTTAAGATTATAGTACCTTAGTGTAGATTTGTTTTATCAAAATTGATACTAATAGTTGCCCTTAATGAACAAGAAACGTCTGTGAGTGCTGCAAAAATGTCACGTAAAACTAATGTACGATATTTCGCATAAAACAAACGAGACTCAACCAACATACAACTCTTCTTAAACGTGAAAATTTAATCAAAACATAGTCCCCGCCGGCGAGCGGTCCGAGCTTACTACGTTTATTACTTTGAGCAATGAACCATGATACTTAATGGCTTCTTTTGATAAGAATTCAAACTGGTCTCATTGAAAGTTGTGAACCGTGTTCCCACGTGCCCCACACGTCCCACATGCCGCTGGGCGGCGGAAGCGGATTTGTGCAAGAAAATTCGATGAATTTAAAACGAGCTGCTTTTATAAAGTATCCCACGTCTAGCTATTGTACCCTGCATCCACTATTCTGCTTCTTAAATATTGATAACACTTTAATTTGATTTGATTTTTTACACATACTTAGATTCAACACCTTCTTACTTCGTTACTACGTTCCAGATGGATATGGAAGATGGGAACCTCATTAAGGTTCAAGATGCGGGGATTAAAGTTAAGACTTTACAATTTGAAAAATAAATGTAGCAGCTTGGGGTACACGGAATCACAGAAGTTTGTGAATCTTTTATTCTATGTTTACGAGTAATAACGATTTATCGGTGAAGAATTATTGTTAATTTACTTGATTGCTATTTTTTAATATACCAATGGCCAATGATGGGCTCCATCTTACTGCAACTCCACGTCTAGCGCGTATTTTGCGTGACTTCACACTTATCTTTGAATTTCTTAGCCGATATGTGCAGGTTGCATCACGATGTTTTCCTTCACCGTAAGCGCGTCGGGTAAATATGTACATATGAAAATCGAAAATCACATCGATACATGGCGGGATTCGAATTCATTACAAGTCAAGAGCTAAACCCCTGACCCACCGACGCTCTATTCTATTATTAATTTAATACAAAATATTCGTGGTGATATTCGGCGTAATTAAAAACCGTCAAGTAACCACTTTAGTGAAAACCTTATACAATAGTAAGTCCTTTAACAATTCAGTTCAGTTATGAAAACTTAATATTCCACCGCAAAGAAATTCCAAGAGAATAGCAATTGAGAATTTAAATGAACAAAATGGCCGGCTCGAGAAAAGGGCAGGGTTGGCCTTCGAAACACGCTTGCACTCGAGTCTTACTTAACGTAACCAGACGTCCCGTTTTGAACGGGACTGTCCCGTTTTCCAGTCATATGACCCGGTGTCCTCGAAGCACCTTCGGAACGCCAAATTGTCCCGTTTTTGGGAATTGCGGGAAATTTGAATGCGTGCGGTGCGCGAGAGCGAGAGACGACGCGACAATAGCAGTGACCACGAGAGTGGCGAAAACGTTATCGCGCTTTGTTGACTAGTATTTTCTTTCGCCCTGTTCATAACATTAGTTGTAGAGATGGGCAAAATACGGAAAATACGAACAAAATACTTGCATCCCTCCGGATCCGGGGCTGAAAACTATAGTTGTCCCGTTTTGAGTTCAAAAAAATGGTTACGTTAGTCTTACTACTTCACGTACTACTTGAAACATTTTAGGCATATCTGTACAATACCTGAACTATGCTAAAGGATTCTTGCAATGTTTATCTTTTATGTTCTCATTTAATTAGTACACGACTAGAAAGAGTCCTTGTACCCAAGTGCTTCGAGTTCAATAGAAGCAGTTTTCAAAAACAATATAGGTTTAATAAAGAAAAAGGAAGGCCCTCGGGCCGGGGAGCAACCGCTATATTATTTATAGGATAACATGAAAGTTTAATAAGAAAATACGGCGCTTTCTGTTCGCCGCATTCTGTATAGAAATACTTGTACATCTATGAATATTAAAATGTATTATCTCGCCCAAGGAGTTGTTCGAATTAGATTGTTTCAAACCTTTTGTTTGGTCTAGAATCAAATCTTAATAATTGTCTACGACTACAACAAATGATTTAATTCGCTTCTTAGAATTAAGGTCCTTATTCAAAATTGTCGAGCTATTTAGCATTTATATATGAAAAGAGCGTACTCCTCCCTTAAAGGCCGGCAACACATCTGCGGTTCCTCTGGCGTTGCAGGTGTCCGTGGGCGTCGGATCAACTAACTTAGGCGATCCGCTGCTCGTTTGCCCCCTTCTCATATAAAAAAAAAAAACAGTTATCATCTTAATTGCTTTACGAGTGTCAAAATAGGAATATTACTCGTCAAAGAATTCTAAACAAAGCGCAAGCGACAACATTTTCGTCACTCTCATCCTTCCGGCTATTGTCGTCTCGTCGACCGATGATGCAGTCTCGGGATCGCACCGCTCGTTTTCAGCCCCGGCCGGCTGAACTATACAAATTTCCGAAAACGGGACAATTTGGCGTCCCAAAGATTATTCCGGGTACACCGGTACACATGACTGTAAAACGGGACTGTCCCGTTCAAAACAGAACGTCTGGTTACGTTATCGATACATGATTTAACAAGATAAAAGCCCTGATTGATTCACCAATCTGTGTAATAAAATTACACGTTCCAATATTAATGTGTCGGTTGACGTTTCTGTCGCGATTCGCAAATTGCTCGCAGATTCACAATAATTACGGATGTAAATCGACAATCTGTACGAATCGATCGATTGTCGAGTTGTGTATAATTTATTATACAGAGTTATGATCTGAATACATACCAGGAAGGTTACCCAAAATAGATTCGCCACAAACCGACAATAACGTTCGATATCTCCAACATGCACATGACTTATCGAATGTCATTGTCGTTTACATACATTTTTGTCGATTCCATCAGCGATATCGTCTATCGAAATGTACTTTGAGTAGCCCCCTGTACAACGTATACTAGCCTATGTATTATTTTATACTATGTGCTATAACTATGCTTTTTATTGAGATCTGCTGTTCCCTTCTGGAGATGGCTTTAAACATCTATCCATTTAAACTTTCGGCTTTATAATATTACCAGGTTCTTCGGTAAAAAACTTGAAAAGCAATCATAAAAGGCAAAAGCAATCATACAAAAATCTGACGTCTATAGTAAAGATCTTCACGGCTTTAGTAACTGTCTGTCAGATAAATATACTTAAGTTAATTATTCCGGGTAACTCGAGCTTATCAAAAGGAAAAATGATTTGTTTATTAATTCGTTACATTGTAGCCGCAGAATAATTTAACAACGAGGAAATTTTCTTTTCAATGGAAATAAGCTAATTTCTTTTGTGTTTTGATTTTCCAATTTCCTTTGCGAAATTCTTAAGAATGAATTAAGAAAAATATTTTATTTGTATTGAATTAAATAAGTCGACAGCTGTTATAAAAGTTTGCATCAAGAAGCAAAAGATTTATTTCAAATCTATATAACAAGGCTCCAAGTTTTAGTAGGTAAAAGATGTTTTTTATTTATCATACTACGTAATAAATTCTTTTTTATTCTAACTTTAGAATATTATTGTTAGATTCGTGTAATCACGCGATGTGTTTCAACTCCAAACGCCATCTGGCGGACAATCTGTGCGTGAGAATTCTTATTCTTAACATTTTACATGAATACATCCCATTTATGAGTACCTATAGGAAAGGAAGAGATGTATCTAGTTCACACTTAGCACGGAATTAGCAAAAAAAATAAAGAATGAAATTCGTCATCAACCTGCCCGTGTGCCTATGGTGGTTCGGGACAGTATGTACTACTCAATAACCTTTATCAACCGTCAATCTGAATTCTTCCTTTTATGCATAGCCTATTTTACATAAAAAAAAACGAAAGTATAACGGAAATTTCCCTTTTCTATGTATTTTAATCCATACTAATATTATAAAGAGGGAAACTTTGTATTTTTGTATGTATTGAAATAACTTAAGAACTACTGGGCCGATTTCAAAAATTCTTTCACCATTAGAAAGCCACATTATCCCCGATTAACATAGGCTATTTTTTAATTCCACGCGGAAAATGTCGCGAGTAACAACTAGTGCAGTAATAATTGAAAAACTTTTTCTTCTTTCTTCTGAAAGTTTAGGAAAATTCCGCCTTTATCTCGTTAATATTGGTAATTGGAATACTTTGCTAAGAACACCGATTTACTTATTATTTCGCGATATTTGGGCTATAATTTCTTACATGATAACCACAATTACACGTATAGTATACGAATGTATAAAAACCGTTGAAAAGTACTTTCAAGGCAAACAAAAAGCAACCGTGCAACCAACCAAAAGCACTCAATCGTTCCCCCATTTCACCGCAAACTGTCTGAAAAACAACAATACGTGTGAAAAAAAGAATGAAAACGAGGAAAAAGCGTTCTCGACAAAAAAAATGGAAGCTCCGACATAGAAGTGACAAGCGTGTTGTCAAGGATTCATTACCGCTGCGAGCCACGCTCTATTTATTTATTTAATTTCACCGCACAAAGAACTGGCCGGTCAAAGGAAAAAAAGTTATAGGGATTACGCGCGATTGTTTACGCGTCGTGCGGTACAAGATCAATTACTTTTTTAAATGAATAGAAAACAAAATTATTTATTCCTTTTTTTACATATATTTTATTCATAATACATTGTACTTTTACAAAAAAAAACATATTATATAAAAAATAGTCCACCATCAGCTGCGGAATCCGATGAGTCAAGAAACTAGTTGTTAGGGCTACAGAGAAAGGAACCTCACTATGCGTGCGATCTCCAAAATGACTACCTTTTGTATCGGGCCCTTAATTCAATTTATTACTTTTGTTATACTTACATTATTAAATCTCGATTAAGGTGGTAAGTTAATCTGAAAAAGAAGAAAGTTAAGTTAGCATCGCATTTAGTTTTGTTTTTACTCGATTGTTTTTGGAAGGAAGTGATACATTCATTAAGGTCCCTTATTACCCTTATTAGTTTCTACAAAATAAACCGACAACTTTACAATGTTAGCTTGTTTTAAAATGAACGCTGCTCTCACAATTGTCGAATATATTTCCTAAAAACCTGATCCAGTAGCGCTAAGCCCCAGTTCCGACACGATTCAGCACAATACACCTCGCCCGCGACATTGACACGAATGCGTGTCGCCTATCATTTATCCGGGATTTCATTTTTTTGGCACAAAAATAACATTTACGTTATTAAAGCATAGATCAATGCGGCTACCGAAGTGAAATGCGATTTTTATACACGTATAACAATATCTTAACTTATCTTTAGATGTTTTCTAACTATAACGTAGCATCACTTTAAACTAGGTTTTGTACGGGATTTCGTACCCGCGGAAATAAATAAATATAGCCTCTGTTATTCGGTAATAATGTAGCTTTCTGATAGTAAAAGAATTATTAAAATCGGATCAGTAGTTTTTGAGTTATTTTAATACATACAAAAATACAATGCTTGACTTTATAATATCGACAGGCTAATTAATATCGGCTACACTTACATAGTATTTCCGGTGCAAGAAGGGAGACTCTTAGCGGAGACGTCATATATCAATCTATACTAATATTATAAAGAGAGAAACTTTGTATTTTTGTATTTTTGGATTTTTGGATTTTTGTATTTTTGTATTTTTGTTTGTATTGAAATAACTCAAAATCTACTGAACGGATTTCGAAAATTCTTTCACTATTAGAAAGCTACGTCCTTTGTGTCTAACATAGGCTATAATTTATTTTTAGAAAAGTGTAGGAAATAGGAATAAACAGCGCATTTCTGGACCCTGTCGCAAATTTCATTAAATTTTCCTTTTCATTGGCTTACGCTGGCTAAACCGCTCGAGTTATATAAAAAAGATGTATGAGACATTTGTAGATCTAAAAAAGTTCTACAAAAAAGTCAGCGATGGCATATGCTTATCTTTTACGGTTTTCTCACAATAATCACTTTTTGTTTTATAAAAATCAATTAAAATATGCACTTAATTTGCCGCGTTATTTTTTTGGTTTAAATATTAATCCTTATCCAAATAAATGTGTTCGTTATCAGGAGAATTTAATGTAGATTAAAATCGTCCTTAACCGTATTTAAATCTGACGAATAGTTTAGAAGATATCACGAACACAAGTTATAAGGGTAACCGAAAAATCATCTCACGAGCCGGCCGTGGTAGAAAATGCAAAAGAATTCTGATATTTAATTGAGTACATATCAAGTAAGTATAACATTTTTTCCAATCCGAAGTGGGGGTTTGAAAATGGTTCATTTCGAAGCATCCATTATTACTGTTACAAGCCATTGTCTGTAACTTTTTTTAATTCCGTTTGATGATGACATGATTTTTTAATTCCGTAAAATATAACAAAATCTTTGGACCTTACATCAAATAGAAAAAAAATGGTTAAAAATTTCGACAGTGTTCCGTTTTAAATACTAACAGTTTGGCGATCAAAGTATAATGTTGCGTTTTCACAATGTAGGTTGATGATACCTACGCTACTTAGATGATGCAGTTCAGTGTTCAGATTCCTGTCGTACGGCTGAACGTCCGATGGTAGAATGGTGATAGTGAATTATTTTATGTAATTCCTGCGCACACCCTCCAAAATGTAGCCGGTAGAACACCGAGAGACTGGCCACTTTACGCCACTTTACGCCAGTGCTTAATATTGACTAAATTTTGTTTTTGGTCACCGATAAAGTTTTTGGCCCGCCTCTCCACTGAATCCAGGGGTGCGAGTTGGTATTTGGATGCACCTGCCCAGATGTGACAGCAGTATTACACACACGGCCAGATATGTGCTATGTACAGAATAAAACGCTGTCCCGGTGTGAAGTCCTTGGTAAGGACTCCGGGCTTCCTAGCAGCTACCTTTGCCTTAGACTCAATGAGCTATCCGAAGATAAGATTCATGGTTAATATTAAACACCACGCGGACGAAGTCGCGGGCAACTGCTAGTGTTCGATAAAGGAATATAAATAACAAAGTTATAACATTAGATAGAACCCCAGCAATATATGACAGCAATTTTATATTCATACATTATGTTATGTAAACTATCATAAAATAAAACGAACACGAGAAACATTTTTCATTGATGAAATATCTTAGAAGTTTCCAGCAATTCATATTTCTACGCTTCGAGAGTAAACTTATTGGTCTCGTTCCTTTCTAAATGGGCCGATGTTTTTTTTTAGCAAAATTTATGTTATTTATGTGATTTTTGTCGTCACACTCTTTGCTTTCAATGTGATTTATCTATACTAATATTATAAAGAGAAAAACTTTACATTTTTGTTTTTTTGTATTTTTGTATGTACTGAAATAACTCAAGAACTACTGGGCCGATTTCAAAAATTCTTTTGCCATTGAAAAGCTAAATTATCCCCGAGTAACATAGGCTAGTAACATATTATTTAATTCCACGCGGACGAAGTCGCGCACAACAGCTAGTGTAATATAACTTTTGTTGCTCCTATATTATCGTTTCTTAAATATACGAGAGCCTTTATAAAAGAAATGAAGCTTCCTCGATTGGCGAAGAATAAAAATGAAACGAAGCTTTATTTCCGTTTTCCGCTCACTGCTATATAAAAAGAAAAAACGTAAGATATTTATTAAAACATTAATTTTCAAAAGCTGTTAAGAAAAGTGCAAACGTTATTTGAATAAGTTTATGTTTACAAGTGAGCTACGGCACGCTCGTAATAACTTAAGAACTACCCGAAGGATTTAAGCAAAGTTTAAGTAGGCCAGAGCAGACGGACGGTGAGATAGTGAGGCATTAAGTTTTATTATAAATATGGCATAAACTTGGATAAACTTCAACCTTCGCGTCAACTTTGACCAAAGTCAAATAGACGAATTTCTGACGTATTCTTAATTCATACCATTTTTAAATAGAACTTGATATTTTTGAAGCTTTTCATTTTCCAAAATGTTATTCTTCCCCATATTGAATGGTTTCGTGCGACTCGTTCTGTGAAATCTGCTTGAATATGACAATAGGAATTTATAAAGACAATGAATGAGGCAATGATTCCATTGGTATTGATTCAACATTGTTATCACTAAAGGTCAGCTCCTGCTTTTGAAAACATTGTAATATTCTACAAAAAAAAAACCAACTACTAGTTTCGCCCTATAATGGAAACTGATCTACGGTTTATTCATTGCATTTCTTTTTCAGTGTAAATAGTATTTAGCACGAGTGCTTAAACATCGTTTCGGGCTATTAAACTAAGAACTATGTATACACTTTTATAAAATAACGAGTTCTGTCCTTAAAAGCGTTGAAAATGAAAGGCCATCCAGCTCACCAGATAACAGACTAACGCTATTACTAAACGACCAATATTCAAGATCCGCGCTCCCTTGCGCGCCAACCTCCCCGCAACTCGCAAAATTAGCATGCCGACGCGTCAATGGATAACCGAATTAAGTTTAAATTAGTTACGGGAGTTCGAAGGCAACTTTTTTACTTGATTATTGTTACAAAGACGCCCTCGACGAGGGTCGTCGCCTATAAATATAACCTAATTTTCCATTTCCCCTCTGCTTTTGTGTTCTCTTTACTTAGGCCGAGTTTTAAAAAAAATCAAATTGCCTTACACCGAAGTAAACGATATTTAAATTTTTCTACCAATCGTTATTAGACTTGTAAAAGTGCAAAATCTTTTGCAAGGTAAAAGTTATTTTTCTTTCATTATCTTAACTTTTAATTTGTTAACTTATAAGATTGTGTGACCTAATCGTTAAAATTAAATTAATTATAGTTAAGAACTTAGTTAAAATAATTTAAAATATTCTAATTTTAAAAGTCATTACGTTCTCTACATAGAAAATTTCATTTCCTTTAGCCAGTGACGCCGAGGCGGACAAAAGACGATCTGTTTATTTTTTAAAACAGCACATTTCCCGCACAAAGTTAGCAGGGAACAGGGACAAAGGACGCACTCCCACAGGAGCAGTATAATGGGGAGACAGTAATAAGTAATTTAAACGACGGAAAAACTTGAAGCTCATCCATTTATTCATAAAATCACGACCCTCTCTCACGTTGTTCACAGATGTTTCTTAATCTTAGCAAGTAGCGGTGCCTTATTTCATACTTAAGTGGTAAAGTTTTGAGATTTTGTGGTCCTTAGGGTTATAACGTAATTTAAAGTAGTTAAAAAATAAGCCTGCCGAAGGTTAAGATCTTTAACGTTGTAGCGGTTGTTTTACAAAGTATTGATTAAGTATTGTATCTATATTAAGTTGGGGTTGAGTTGAATAAAAATCCCTACATAAACTAACGAACCCGTAAAACTTTTCTTATATCTCAGCTGATTCTGTATGAAGAGAGTACGGTCGAGATGCGCTGGGCTTGCGTTTACGTTGCGCTTTGCACAATTTAAAAATCCACCGCGCAGTATGTAGGTCACCTCGTACGAACAACGGACTGACGGAGGCATTATGCTGGTACAGTCAGGCGTGTACCACACGTGTTAATCAAATAAGATTTAATCAAGAACATAATTAAAAAAAATGTTAAACTTCTATCTACAGTAATTGATGCACATTATTTTTTAAATCCATTTTGTCTTCCACACACCAAGAGAACACCACAACCAAGGGAATTGAACAAAGGTAGAGCCAAACTTTCACTAGTGGGATTAACCTCTATATCAGTTTGCTATGGTCACTTTAAAAAAAATGGTTTAATATAAAGCAATCAATCCATTTTTATATTGTAGAGCTTTAAAAAAAAAAGCACTCAAAGGTATCGCGTAGTTGAGATTACATAAAAAACAGTGCGAGCGTGTACAGGCATTAATTTGTTTAGTTATCATTTAAACTGCGCGGAACTGTTTGAAATAAACGTAAGCCCTAGTACACACTGGAGTGGAAAAAATCTTAGAGAAGGGAAGGGAAAAGAAGTTGAAGATGTTAAAATATTAATATGAGAAGATTTCTTGGTAGGAGATTATTAATTGTTAGTAGCTACTGATAAAGCACATGCCCTATTGTTAGCAAAGAGACAAAATGAATAATATCAAGTAGTCTATGTGAAGGCGTGCGAAATTTTATTATGCCAAATACATAAGATAATATGAGTCGTGGAATCTAATTTACTCCTATTGTGTTTACGGAAGAACGTGTAGTAAATACACTGTATATTATTAGGTATTGTATAAGTTAAAGAATCAAAAGTCTCTTTTCTTCCTCATCTGCCCCACTTTAGTGTATAGAGAGGCTAATGGTAAAAGTTTATTCGAGATACAGCCGCGGGCCTTTGCCGGCTTGTTTGTACTGTATATCAAACTAAGCCCGTTTAAATTGCAAAATACGCACAAATGTTATCTTTTTATTGAACTTTGAGTACGATCTTAAAAATCTAAATGAAATATTGCTTATTTTAACCTTACCAGTTGCTTCAGAACATGTTTTATATATCTATGGAGACGTACGTCAGATCTTTGACCTCCCAACTGCCGTACTCAGAATTACTCAACCGTTTATAAGACAGTCTCTTAGTGTAGATTTCTGATATACTAAGTCTACCCTGATAGTCTCCTTTCGTGTCTAACCCGTCATCTTATTTAATGTATCCTTATTATTTCTCGATAAAAAAAATAGGAAGTTATTTCTACTACTGTCTTTCGTTGTACAAGTCCTTACATTCGACTGCGTGTGGTCACGGACAGACATCGGACCGATTAGAATCGGGCCCCGGGCGATAATCGATTATACGAATTAAACGGAAGCCCGATCGGATAACTTTTATTGGACATTAATAGAGAGTACGTTTCTTTTGTTTTATTGTCGGGGACGACCCTCGTCCGACATGTTCTTAATTTAATTGAAAAACGGCCGGAGATCGCTAGTAATACCACTGTGGAGTGAAGAATCTAAATTGTTTTCTTTCTACTTATGTCTGCTGACTGATTTTACTAAAGTTTAAACTATCACTCTCACTTCTCGCAAGCGTCATAATTTCACCACAATCATTGTAATAAAGCACTTCGTTGTAAAAACGATAGTAATCTCACAGGCAACATAGCTGAGCAAACGTGAAGGGAAAAAATATATAAAAGTAATAAAATTGGCGTAGTTGGCGAAATAACATAACATGTTTTCTCGAGTACTAAAGGTTTTATATCCCGCGACAGTGTAGCGCATGCAAATAAACAGCCCCAACGCATTTTACTGCCGCCGCGGCCGGGAGCGAGGAAATGTAAAACCTCTTTCACATACAGCTTTCTCTGAATAAAGTGCGTAAGGATGAGGATAGCAAAGGATTGCTAAACATTTATATACCTAATCATGTTAAACACTTATTCATGCAATACGTGAAGTGATTTAAGTATTTAATTAACTTTTAAACACTAGAAACCACTACTAGACCTTAACTTTAACTAATTTTAAGTGTGATGTTGTTAAAGGAACCTATTTTCACATCTTTCAGCCTTTGTGTTCTACGTTCTGCTTATAAAGGTGTTAAATAGTAAGACAGTTGCGCTACAATTTATTGATGATGAGGTTATTGGTAGATGGCGGTCGCGTTATGTATGCCGAACGGCATTGGAAATGGAATCCAGTACGATATAAGGGCGTAAGAATAAAATTAACAGTAAATGTGAGCACTTGAGAATATTTTTAGGGGCATGAATAATTTTCAACGACTCAAAGTCGAGTAGGTACTCGTCCAGGCTTCCACTACGAGAGCGTGCTTGTGTTTTGGGGGTATAAAAGCTGTAATTTTTTTGGAATTATGCAGAGTTGGTCGAGTGATACATTTTTCTCATTGAATTAAAAAAAATCCGGGTCATTCTGTAGCTGTACCGTCCGCGACGTCACTAAAGTGACTCTCTTAAAGCTCACCTGTCATAGCTCGATATAAAACGGCACTAAAACTATCTCTTTTATTGTTTTCAACCTTTTTAGTGCCGTCGCCGTGTCATAAATAAACCACGTCGCGTCTTACGCATTTTATGCTCGACGGACTTTAAAGGAAATAAAGATACGTTTGATCGTCATATAAAAAAGATGATCGTAATATGAGTAACTGTCCTTGGATATGAATATATAGAGATTTGACTGTTTTAGCACAGACCAAGTTGATCAAAAAGAGAATGGTTTCCATAAGCCGGAGACTATACTGGTTCAAAATTAAATATAATGTATAATAAACAATTACGCTCTAAAATAGCATTACTGTTTATAAAAAGTTTGGTGAACCACAAAAAAAATAATTAATAAAAAAATACACAAATCAATTCGAAAACAAACAAAACCCTTAATTGTTTTAATTTCGCTGTTGTTTTTTTAATTACCGAATAAATCCATGCTGACTGTTTTATCGAATTCCAGTTGCAGTAATATAAATAAAATTAAACTGTCAATCTGTACGAGCCGGTGGTGCACAATACATTTGATAGACATTCAGTAATGACTCGACACTTACGACCTTATAAAATGGTAGAATGTATTCCAAAATACACGTATACATGGGCGTAACTTGATATCCACCAAAGAATTCTCACTAAACGAGAACTAGAGACTAGTGTAGTGTAGTTCGACCCATGATGAGCTCCATTTTCCGCAACTCCACGACTAGCGCGTATTTTTCGTGACTTAACACACATCTATGAATTTCTTCGCCGATATGTGCAGGTTGTCACGATGTTTTCCTTCACCGTAAGAGGGTCGGGTAAATATGTACATAAGAAAATCGAAAAACAGATTGGTACATATCGGGGTTCGAACTCAGGACCTGCACTTTACAAGTCAAGAGCTAAACACCTGAGCCATCGACGCTCGAACTATAGTCTAAATGAAGATGTATATTGAATTAGCCGGATTTCGTTACATGAAAGAGAAGTAAGATATGACAAGGCGGAATAAATAAGAGAGCGAGATAATTAAAATAAAGCGACTAAATTAAAATGTTCGTAAACGTTTTAAAATACATATTTGTAGTTATTTGCACTTATTAGTTTATTATCTTGTGTTGATAAATGAAACATTAAGTACAAAATTACAGGTAATTAGAGTAATATTTTCGTAGTTTATTGAGGTTTAAATTTAGAAAGACGAGACAACTCAAACGTTAAACATTATCTTTCGTCAACACAAACATACTTAGAAATATATTTTGAGACATTTTCAGACGATTTATGCCGACCCACGCTACTTCTTAGAGCTCCCACCCTATTTGTTATAGTTCCCGTGTTTGCGTAGGCCGAAAATTAGTCAATACACAGAACTTAACGTAAACAATTCATTACGCAACAAACTTGGTTCACCATAACACTTTGTACCTGTCGGCCTTTAGTTAAGGGTATATCATATATTTTTGGACTCAGATAAAGGAAGCCTATTGTAAAGACTTTTTTAATAATTACGATGTCTTAATTTTTTACAATTAACAAAATGAATATTGTTATGGATTAATGAATTTTTTACAATTAACAAAATGAATATTGTCTATATATATAAAAGAGTAAACTGACTCAACTATCAACGCACAGCCTAAACTGCTGGGTCTAGAGACTTGAAATTTTGCATAGGGATTTCTGTTACTACGTAACCGAGCACTAAGAAAGGATTTTACGAAATTCAACCCCTAAGGGTCCGAAATGGGGGTCCAAAGTTTGTATGGAGAAAATTTATTCCTTTGTCAGAATTGCATGAAAATTGAAATGAGTGCTCTTTAGCATAAATAA
>QDHC01004451.1:535781-591638 GCA_013186455.1 Papilio dardanus tibullus | reverse complement strand
GAAATTTTGCATAGGCGTTTCTGTTACGATGTAAAAGTGCTCTGAGAAAGGATTTTACGAAATTCAACCCCTAAAGGTCCGAATAGGGGATCTAAAGTTTGTATGGACAAAAGTTGTTCCTATGTCAGAATTGCATGAAAATTGGAATGAGAGCTCTTCGGCATTAATAAATAACTTTGCCATTCAAGAATTTTATTATTTTTTATCTTGGGGGCAAAAAATAGGGGTCATGGTTCGAATCTAAAAAAAAATTTCACAGTGTAGGTATGAGTCTTAGAAACTTGATATTTTGTTCATGGGTTTCTATTACTATTTTATAAAGGTTAAAATAAGATGAAAAGCTTTGTTTCCAACTTCTAAACTTCAAGCGGACGAAGTCGCTGGCGACCGCTAGTTTAATATAAATAACTAAACCCATTAATGACAAAGAGAAAATGATGAAAACTTCCAAGAAATATTTCGACGATGTTATTATATTACATTTATTGTGCTGTCCATAACACCTCACTAATTTCCAATTTCCGTTTTCGTGTGGTGAACGCATAAAATTTGATTAATGGTCAATCAGTTCAGAAGCTGGCATGTGATTTGAATATAAAAAAACGCCTACTCGAAAAAAATAGTTTTGAGTATTATGACGAAACGCAATACAATGTCTTGGGAACAACACTATGAGATCGCAATTTGAAAAAATCTGTTATGTGATAGTTTCGACTACCACTATATCTATTGCTATAAACAAGTCGCATGCATATCTTTTTACTAGAATTCTCGTTATCTACTTCATTGCATAGGTAAAGGTAGAGGAAGTTCTACGAGCATCTTTGCTCTGTTATTTTACGAGCATAACAAATTTTGAGAGACATCAATGTTGTGAACATTAATAAAGCCTGGCTTTTTGTCACAATTTGCACAAAGTGTAATTACAGGTGAGATCCTTGAACACCTTATTAGGACATGGCGCCGATAAATCAAGCCTTGGCTAGAATGTGGTGCGCGGCATTGAGCCAGCGTGGCCGCGGTCACCGCACGGATCAAACGCGGTCAGATTGCGGTCGCTGCGGTCACTGGGGGAAATTGTTGGGTCATACGTGAAAATTATTTATTACCTTTCACATTTAAGGGCAGGGTTATGAAATTACGCACCCGTGTAATAGAAATGAATGTATTATACCCTACCTTTGATGTTGGTAATTTTCACCTTGATTATATGAATTATTTTATAACATTAAATGCAAATGCGTAGTATAGGCCAGGCCACGCAGGAGAAGTGTGTTACCCTCCTACAAATCTTTGAGTAGATAGCTTATTGTGAAATAGAATGAGAAAAGTTGTAAAGATGTATGTTTAGAATTGTGACTAAATATTTAAAATTATGTTTTGACTTTCTTTTTAGTCAAAGAACAGAATTTTAATACAAAAGCTAATAAAGTCAAATTATTTTTTCTACATAGGTGAATCTAATCAATAATTTGAACCTAAACATGTTCATCGAGTACTCAAAAATGCAATTAACAGTTTCAATTCTATTCTAACCGTTGCGAATAAAAAAGGAAATATATGAAGCAACAAAATTCAGTTCAATCGTGGACTCGATGAAAAAGTATCTCGTTTCATATTGTGGAAGTTTAAACTGTTAGAAGCGGCAGACGGCACGCGCGAGCTGCAGTGTTTCGTTTTCTCCTAAATTTACCAATTCTCCTTATCAGCCTGCGAAAAATCTGCACCATTCAAAAGGTTTATAGAAACTCTATCTTCTTAACTAATATTCTGAGAAGTCTGCTTTTATAAGTAGTTTCTTACAATAATGTTATTATTGTTTTATCCGAGGTTATAGTAATGGAAGATAAACTACACTAACTAAGAAACTACAGATCTAAAAGGTTTGGTATTGCAATCGCAGAAGCTGATTGTAAAAAAATATGACAAAAAGCTCCAATGTCAATATTACTATCCGCGAGGCAAGCGCGGCCTCGGCTGATATCTGGGTCATAGCTCTGAATGATGCTGAACAGAAAAATACTACAGCGACCGAGATTTTAAAACAGACTACAATTCATTAAACAGATTAAGCAGAGCTATGTTAATCTCATTTAAATATCTCAGTTCCAGCCTACTTACATTAATGCTTACTCGCCTAAACGAGTGGAAAGTTAAAAGTAATTTTTCATTACGAAATTCTGGAAACGAATTAAGTGGAGTGCAGACTTCTGTGTTCTGAGTATTTTTCTTTATTTAGGTTTGGATGTTGATAGATTAACTAACTATCGACTATTGGGACAGATTTGGATTGTGTTTTATTGTTTGTTATACATCGAAAAAACGTCTATAACTGTTAATTTTAAATTTAAAAAGAAGTGTAGTGAATAAAAACAAATCAAATAAAGCTAAAGGTTGTGAAACTTGAATACAAAATTGACGGAGTTCCACGAAAATAGAAATTGAGCAATTTAGATTGAAATTTTTTTATGTTTTTAGGTGCAATTTAAAAAGCTGTTCGAATTGAACAACAAAATAACTTGACACCATCGCTGTTGGCAGTAAATCATTATGCAGTTGCTCATCAAACATGCAAACGTCTATTTCGAAGACAATTAGCACTTCGTGGAAATAGCTGGGCTATTATATCGATAGAATTTAACGTAGATTTATTAATGGAAAAGAGGCTAATAATCTGGGAGTTCATAATAAAAGATATCACTCTTGGTACCCATAGATCTCTTAAATAACCAGGTAACCTGATGTCTGGTACAAATTGGTAATTTTTGTGAGCTGAACTGAATTCATACATATCGATAAATTTCAATGTGTGTAATTACGGAAACGATTACCGCATAGTTTATTTACAGGGACAACAATTATGGCGAGCTTATGCCGCAAACTCAATGCGGTGGCATTGCCGTTGTTTGTCCGCACAGTACACAGAACTAATCATACGTCGATACAACCGATAAGGGAAGCGCGAATTCGATTATATTTCCCCCATGGTGACACTTCAACTGTATCAGGTTCGGACGTGTTGCAATTAGTCGAATGATGAATTAATTTCAACCTTAACACAATGTAGCAGGGTACAGTTCCGTGTAAAGAGTTAAAGCTAATGGTGCGTGTTTTTGTCGAAATATTACAATAACCTGTCATGAAAGGGTGTTACCAATCACATGAGGGTTATTAGCAGGTTGTCGAAATAGTTCGTTTTAAATTGTTCCATCGGCGTATATGTTTGTACTCGTAT
This sequence comes from Papilio dardanus tibullus, assembly GCA_013186455.1. Lineage (NCBI taxonomy): Eukaryota > Metazoa > Arthropoda > Insecta > Lepidoptera > Papilionidae > Papilio > Papilio dardanus. The sequence continues at coordinate 588,403 of QDHC01004451.1, read as the reverse complement.
GTATCTGATTCCACTTCACTGCGACGTTTGCTCTTACCATTGGATGATCTGGAAAAGAAGAAGAAACTATTGTAACATTTTCATACAGTAACACTACTAACAAAGCAGTGGTGTGGGTGATAGCAACATCATTGGCTCATAAAAGAAACTTTTACAACATTGTAGAACATTGAGCTAAAAAGAGATTATATTTGAGTTCGTTTGATGATTAAGTCTCGTTTTGCTTCAAAACAGACAGACAAGTGACCTGTTCATTGCTCTGACCCATTAGATCTATTTGGGTTTTAGAAGCTAACGAGCAAGTAATTTAATACTGGATTTCTTTGGATTAAGTTAGTTTTGTTTAAGAATTCATCGGCATTCGGCTGAGGCGTGGCCACTGGCATACTGTTCAGATCAAAGAGGCCGTCGCGTCACAAATGCGTTTCTGCCGTGACTGCTGTTCAATTTACGGATATTAATTCAAAAGCCTCCAACCTTCACCTCTGCTTTATTTCGGGGCGAATTTGTTATCGGTCGTAGGATCTCAGCCTCGAAATGCGATTAATGACGAATCATTTTTTTCCCACGCGCTTATTTACAAGGAGCTTGATAACGCGAAGAAAACGTTGGTAAAGATCGATTTTCTTGATTTGTTTTAGTTTCTTTTGTAAGGTTTATAAATGTTTTTACCAAGTCATTATTTGAAATGGAAAGGTTACTAAAGAATTGTTTGAAATATAACTAAGAGTACTGCTATTTACATTCACATTTAGCACAATAAAATTGTGAGCAAAAAGGTCAGGAAAATGTGCCTATTGTGCTAATTGTAAAAGTGTTTCTACTTCTAGCTTTTGTTCATTAAGTTGTCGATACTTGTCCATATAATGAGATTATTGAGAGTTCTCTTTAAATGTTTCGATCAGTAACGACAAACATACGTTTAATTTGCCTGTACTTCAGCCTGTTCATATTCATAAGTCCGTGCACATCAATAAACGCTGTAATGATTAGGCATTGCGGTCGATGTTTGCCGACCGCACTCTAATTGGCTTTTGCAGCAAACAGTGGGCTGGTGTATGGAACAATTATAGGGCAATAAATTACAATACTCGTATATAGAGGAAATGAACAATACAACTGTCGAATAACAAGTTATAGACCGCTTTATTAAAATGTTTAACATTTATTCTGGAATCTATAACTTTGAATTTCAAGTAGCATGATTGTAGGAAGTGAGAATGAGCAGAAGAATGAAGTTTAATAAATGAGTTGGATCGCTATATCGCCAAATATTGCATAATAATAACTTTTTCATTCTATTAATAGTAAAGATATTCGTGTATTTTTCGCTGAAGAAAGAGTGCCTCAAAACTTTTTAAATTAGTTTTACGCTATTTTACGATGTGAAACGAATTAAATGTTGTTGGACCACAAGAAGTCCCATTTTTTAAACTAACTGCTTCCTTTATTGATATCTTATTTAATTATTGTAATTTTGGAACGTTTATGTTAGTGAAGTGAGTCAGCAGATTTCATCTACAAATGTTAGTTTAGGATTGGAAACAGGATGTAATAAACGTGTTTGATTATTGAGTTCAAACTTTAACAGGAAATTAATAGAATTTTAACTTATTTAAGAAGTTATTATTAAAATTATAATTTTAATAATATATAAAATTATATATTATTAAAATTATAATCCTTTTTTATTAAAGAGCGTCTGTGGCTCAGGGGTTTAGCTCTTGACTTGTAAACTGCAGCTCCCGAGGTCGAATCCCGCCATGTACCAATGTTTTTATCTATCTTTGATTTTTATATGTACATATTTACCCGACGCTCTTACGGTGAAGGAAAACATCATGATGCAACCTGCCCATGCAGGCGAAGACATTCAAAGATATGTTATATGCGGAAAATGGGGCCCATCATGGGTCGAATCTTACCTTACATGTTATTTTTATTCGCCCTAATTGTTATTTAAGTATTATTACACTACATATCGGGTTTCACCAGCCGATGATCTAATGTAATTCTAGGGGCTACAATTAATATTATGGTCTTGTTTGAATTTTTACTTTGTTCGATTTAGAAGAGGAAGAACATTTCAACATGCTACTCATAAAACTCAATTACCTAAGAGATTCCATGTTGTTTTGTATAGACTACAGGTACTTTAAAATGCTTAAAAAATACAATACAGAGTATATTAGAATGTCATTGGTAGCACAAAAGCGCGTCCACTAATGAAGGCTTGTCAATCAGTCTGTCACTGGCCTGTACAAATTAGTGACAGCGTTCGAATCCATGGTAATGATCTTGTCTGTAATACGTACATACACCAGTTTTGCATATACAATACTGAACAATGTAAATTAAACCCTATTGTATTGTGTTAAGGTTGAAATTGATGTTGGTATAAAAACTGCTCAGTAATAACTTTTGCGTGGACTGTACATATTGTTGACGTGCTATTTTACGTCACGCTTGTTGTAATTAATTTCAATTAAATTATAATAATGAAATACATAATGTAAATAAATTAAATATTAATAATACGCGAGTTAATATTGTTGTTATAATTACAACAATAATAATATATGTGAAATGTACGCATTTTAACATAGATTAAAGAAGCAGACGAGACATGACATATGTCATACTGACAGCGACGGAGACATATTTATACGAAATATACGTAAAGAGACAAAGACAGTGACATGGATCTTTGGTCCCTTTCTCCGTATTCGATTTTGTTTGTCCAGAAATAAGACCCAAACAAATGTGACGTATCATATACTCGTAGTATTGTGGCGCTCCAAGCGTATTTTAGGTGAACTAATTTTTTATACGTCCCAGGCAAAGGTTTAAGACATGATATTATTGATTTAAAAGCTTAAAGTGATGCACACACAACATACATATGACGTAGTCTAAGGCATTTTTGTTCCTTTAACCGTATACGCTATAGCCAGTTCTATTTCTTTCTCTTTCTACGATTTTCAATATTACTATCTTTATTATTTATGCCTCAAATTAATTGAATCGTTTTTATTTTATTCAATTCTGGAATATAAACTGTTTAATTAACATAATATTGTAATTAACAAGTTTGCTACACAAACCTGTGTAAAATAAGTTAAAATGATAAGACGATAATTATGTAAAATTAGGGTTAACCCTTTCAAATTATACAATTAAGTCACGTCATATACTAAGACCGCGCCCTCTGGCGGAGAGCTCATTAAATTGCCAAATTGTAAATCTTAGCTTGGCATCTAATTGTGCCAGGAACAAACCAAATCCCCTATATTATTTTAACGCCGGCGCCGAAACAACCGCAAACTACTCCTTAATTAACTACAAGCAATAACTCAATGTTTCATTATAGAATTAACTATAAAATTTTAATTGCTATGATCTTTAAATAATGTTTATCTAAGATGTTATTCACTTAATATTTATGGATCAATAAAAGGTCATAATGCGTTGCCGAAGTTCTTTTACATACAGTCGTTTTTTGGTCACTGAAACAAGTCCTTAGCGTAGCTTTAATAGACGTAATAGCTAAAGTAATTTTGTTTTAGGTTTTATTAAGATGATGAGCCTATGTTACTCAGTGATAAAGTAGCTTTCTATTGGTGAAAGAATATAAATCAGCTTAGGAGTTTTTGAGGTATTAGTTTCCTTTTTGCAATATTAGTCACCTTTAAGAGATTATATTAAAAATCAATACCCAAACTATTTAATATTAATATCAGCTTCCAATCTTTCTGACATACTTAGAGTAACAATTAAATCTGTCAATTGACTAGCATTGTGCCCACGCTTATTGATCCGGCATTGTGTAGTTGAAACGGAAATAGCTTGCATTCAAATTAAATCGCTAAGACGAATTTAATTATATGAATGACGTCATGTTATTAGCTTTGTGACGTAATAAACAAATGAACGAGGTTACTCAATTGGAAAGCAAATGACAGTAGCGACACTATTCAAAGAAAAAATGTGAAAAAAATGTCCTTGTTTTTTTAAATAAATAATGTTTTTTTTAATAAATAATAAGTCATCGTATTATGAGAAGCATTGTTGTTTCTAAGGTAGAACCAACTAACTAACTAGGGTGACACGATGACTCAAAGTGGGCCTTGGCCTCCGACAAGAAATCTCTCTAAACTTGGCGATCCCTTATGTCTTTTTCAGCCTTATCGATCCATCGATACTTGGGACGGCCAACCAGACTCCGACCACACACCAAACTTGAAGGAAGAAAAAACGTTGCTTGTTTAAGATGTTCATTTGTCATCAAATGAACCGCTCGCTCATTCTATATGTTAATATCAATAGAAGACACTCATTACCCCACTAACCGAGTTATAGGGTCTTATAACTTCGCCAAATCTAGTTCAGATCGACTAATTAAAAACGTTTAGAAAGGGCCGGTTTGATTGGTTTACGAAGTTAAAGAAATTAAGAAACCGGTTATAATACTGTAATTATTTTCACAGATCTTAGACTTTGAGAAGATACATGAAACGCAGATTCAAAACATAAGCCCATTTATGCTGGCTCATGGATTACCATTAGAATCCAATATAAATTCAGACTCGCGCACGTCGACAACTATAGAAATATCTTAACTTCTATTAGTCATGATAAAAGCAACAAAATTATTATAAATCTAGCCTGTGCTTTTGTAGGCGGTTAGGCAACTGTCCACAGCAGACGCAGCACGTGCAGTAGAGTTCACGCTGTTATGAACTGCATTATTGCAGTTACATTTACTTCTTCGTTTTAACAATTATACTGCTTTATTGTATTTAAGATTGTATCTATGTAGCTTCTCACTGTCGGAACACTTTCATAAAACATGTTTTTATACAAGACTAGCTTTTGCTCGCGACGCCGTCCGCACGGAATTAAAAAATAGTAAACCTATGTGTTCTTCCGGACTATGACATCCTTATAGCAGTTTTCGAGATATATTTAACATATATCCATCTATCCATACATTCAAACTTGCATTTATAATATTAGCAAATTAGAATTAAAGATTCTGTTTAGAAAACGGATTAAACAAATTCTCTAACAACAAGTTTGAAAGCAAAATTTCACGGTTATATATAAAAACTGGAATATCATATTACCGTTAAATAATTATTTTTAACAGCAATAAAGTTAAATATTTAGAATTCCAAAACGGAACACATTCAGTATTCAAATGAAGTAATAATTTGATTTAAATAAAAAACTAGTAAATCGAATACATTCCAACGAAAAAAATAGTTTAATTTAGGTACTTCGTATACTTTGGTTAATCACCTTAGATGTAAAAGTAAACATACAAATATAAAATAAGCACATACTTATTTTTAATTTGTTATTTTTTCCAACCGGTGTGGTAAATTCAAGGTTTTTATGCTTCGTATAGCTAAACGTTACATCGTAAACGGTTGAGACTACCGATATAGATCTTCTAGTTTTTAAAGTATTTTAAAAATACTTAACTTTAATTCATTGCATAACATGGAAAATTTAATTTTCCATGTTGAATTCAATTTACATATTTATTGAAATTGTTGAACTTGTCACACTACATTAGAGCGTCGGTGGCTCAGTGGCTAAGCTCTGCAATCTACATGTCCCGAGTTCGAATCCCGACATGTTCCAATGTTGTTTTCGATTTTCGAATTTCATATGCACATATTTACTCAACGCTCTTACGGTGAAGGAAAATATCATGATGCAAGGTGCGCATATCGGCGAAGAAATTAAAAGATATGTGTGAAGTCGACCAACCCGCACTGGGCCAGCATGGTTGATTAGAGTCTAGTTACCCCTCTAGCTGGTGATGATATCATATTACTGTGTCAGCAGTTACTAACTTAATCTTTGGTTAACATAGTAGTCAATTTTATTAGGTAATGTTATTCAGTAACTCTCCTGTTGTTAAAAGTTTTAGAAAATTAAACAACGACAATGAATAAGACATTTATCATTAACTGGCAAACTGGTAAGTTATAAATGATACGTTTTCAAAAGCCTCATTTATGTAACAACCAATCGGGGAGCACAAAGAAACAAATGACAATCTGACACAAACACACACACAAAGTCACACAATTAAACACACGCACGCCTTTCATTGAAACATAATGACGCCACGTCATTAACTTGTCAATATGCCGCGTCGAAATATCAATAACGTGTAACAATTTAGAGAAAATAACGGACGCGCGGTGACGCGGCCCATTCAACCTGATTAATTATGCTGTAATTAATGTTTAAGTATACATTATAATTACAAACTCTGGCACCTTTTATCTCAATTTGGATAGACAGATTCCCAAACCGCTACGACTAAGGGACCTTCAAGGAGCGGGCGTATTACGTCCTAAAAGGACGGCAAAACATCTATGGTTCCTCTGGTATTTCAGATGTCCATAGGCGTCGATGATTACCTCGATGTTCCCACTGCTCGTTTTCCCCTTTTCTTATAAAAAAATGACGTACGACAAATGAACAAACTTTGCTTGGTTATGTTCCTCTGCACATCAAACATTCTAAATCTACGTTAATCAAAAGTGTTCCGACATAAAAAAGCTATGATTAATAATGATAAATAACTCACACATAAATTAAAACTAAAAGACAAGTTTTGATAACATAATCGAAAAAGTTTTAATTCAAGTTTAAACCATTCTTGCGAGCTTAAAGTGGAGTGAACCCAAATTTATTGTCCCACGTTACCAATCTCGTTCTCGTAAATAAAACGACGAAAGCATATAGATTAGATTTAAATTAACAATTGAACGTATCTTCACGAACCTTCCAACTTCTAATTGTTTTTTATTAGTACGATTACATTCGACAAATGGGATCCCGCGTCAACCCGATATGTTTTGTTAAAAGCAATACATTATCGAAGTGGATACGTAGGCAAAAATATAGAAACTTTAAAATGTTATCTGTTAATCCCATTGTAAACTTTATTCCATTGGAATAAAGCTCAATTTATTTATACATCGCTTTTAAAATGAAAAACAATTTGTTATTGACTGCACTACCTGTATCGCAATTTGTTAGGTGCATATCTATTTCATTTTAATTTAGTAATGAATGATTTAGGAATGTAAAATGAAACGATATTAATCGGTAACAATTTAGAAATGAAATCTATAAATAATGTATACGTAAATGGATTTAATAATGAATGCGAGTGAGAAACGCAATTTGTGTTTTCAATAATAATTGATGAAGCTTGAAATAAGATTCTTTGAATATTATAAAATTACCATTGCGTCAGTAACTACGATAACTTCTGATAGTTAAAGAGGGATTAGTTTATTTCGAGAACTATTGTTAATGGTTGGGAATCGAGTACTCGTAGTAATTAAGCAAAATGTTCCAAAAACATCGCCCCGACGTAAAAAGATAGCTCATTTTTTTTAGGAAAGAAGTACATAAAAAAACGTCTACAAAGTACGAAGATTTGGTCAATCAATTTTTTACACATCCCTATCATTCCCTAATCAACAGGTCCTTAAATTTGTGAGCCTCATTTTGTGAAACAAACGAGAGCCGACTTATCGAGATAAATTCCAACGAAATCGCCATAAAGTAGCTCCGCCCAATCATCGAGGTTCGTGGTTTGAACGGCGCAGGTTGCCGCGACCCGCTGCGGCCGGAATTATACGACAAATTTCGCAGATAAGAATTATTTTGGGGCTCTAACTAGGGCTGCTAGGGATGACTACTATCAATAAAACCCAACCAGAGACATCAAAAACTCATGCGGGAAACAGGTAAACCTGAACACGTAACCCTAGATCTAATACGTACTAAAGCACTATCGATTGTGTTGATTGATTATGTACGTCGCTAAATATTGTAGTAAATGTACTAGAAATGATAGTGACTATATCCAATATCTTCCGAAACAGAGTACTTTATTTTTTTATTTTATTACAAGTTTTTTTTTTGTGGAAGAGCTTTTAGTCATTCCGTTGCCGCCAATTCAGGCTGTACCTACTATCGTTGCTAAAACTGAATACTACTATACACAACAGACAAGAAAAAGCAAACGTTAATATGATTAAATGGTCGCATTTTTCGTGGCTCCAACTATACTGCGCAAGGAAGTGTCTGAACGCTTCGTTTAACCTTCGATCTCTGAATGGGAAATTGGCAGCGCCTCCACCGTGGCACGACGATATTGATGCAGGAAATATGTCCATATTATATAATCAAACCTTCCTATGTACCCGAGATATTCTACTACAGTTGACTTAAATAACATCACACACATAACACAATTGTTTAACTTAGATTTAGAACTTTGATTAAAATGTGCTTGGAATATGAAATCAAACTTTTATATCGGCAAACCTATAACGTATTTGAGCACATATTTTAGTTGGAACGTTATTGTAACTCTTTTATTAAAGTAGCTAATAGAATATGTTTTTCTAAACATCCCTAACAACTCTGATATCGCAAACGTTCACTTCAATGTTATCAGTCGCGTTCAAATTGAACGCTCTCAGTATTTCCCGTTTATCTTTCAGCTACATAAAACGTTATACGATAAATATTCCCTCACACCGCGCACACCCTCGAGGCGGAGAAAAACAAAAACCTATTGAATATATCAGCTGTTCGTTGCTGTATCGATGCTTGAAGAATCGTTATAATGATAAATTCAAATCTTGACTCCCGCGCGAATAAAGTAATCAGAAGCACAGAGCATTACCGGCCTATGTCCGCTATGTAAAGATGTCAGCGGTTAAAGCATAAGATTTACTCTGTTAATTCTCTGTTTTTAACCGGCTTTGTAAATAAATAGGTTACAGTTATATATTAACTTTAGCTGGAGTGAATGACTTCAGAATGTGCAACAACCATTCTTGTGGTTTGACGATTAATATAGTGTAACTATAGATAGCGCCTGTAAGAAACTATAGTTTCACACTTTATCAGACCTAACACAAGGATGATGGTGCATAAACAATCTGCAGAAGAACCTAAACACACAATAGTTGAGTTACGCAGGGCTAGGAGTAAACAATCAAACACGCTGACAACGCTCAAAATCACAAACAGAGGCATGTGCTTGACATAAATATTTCTAAATAAATATTGAACCTATTTGTACAATTTGAAGCGTTCTAAGTATAATATAAACAGTGATAGAAGTTAACAAAATCACTTTTATTTGGATAGTGAACTTTTGATTTTTTAATTTCTAACATGACAGTAGACTGTGACATACAGTAGCATGAGAAATAGGTCAAAAAGAAAGACATTTTGTAGAGTAATCTATTCACTGCAATGCTTTAATAAAAGCTGAATATTAGAATCCAATCCTAAACATACGTTTGAGCAATTTACTTTATTGGAAAAACCTTATTGAGGTTAAAAAAGCGTCTTGAAAACTTAATTTATTAAAAAATTAGCTATGAAAATTTAATGATGCTAAAATGATTTCTCGCTGAAGTGAGGAGCCTGTTATCCTTCAGTTATTAGTTCTCAGCCAATATCGTCTGCTTGGAATTTCAAAAGCGCGTTAGAGGTGATTTATTAAACGTCTGCATAAAGGAAAATCCATTTGCGGAGACAAGAGCACTATCCACAGATTATGATTATACCAGTTTTATGAGCTTCGACATTTTAAGAGATTGTAATAACAATAAATTATCTTCTACGTTCATAGTATAAAATAGTGGAAAAAGTACTTCAACATATTTTTATAAGTAGAGAACCTATAGTTTCTAAACTAAAATTTGGAGGAATCGCTTAAATCAATGAAGAAATCGGAAGAGGAAGGCAGAGGACCGTATTTTAAGGAAGGCTTATGGAGAAGCTCTTAGTCCAGTAGTGGACAGACAAAGGCCGATGATGATGATGACGATAAATTAAGAAATAAATCAAGAATAGGGAAGAGATTATCAAATACGTTCAAAAGAAAAAACCAACACAGGATAGAAATGTCACATTTGTTATTTAGATATGGTTTGGATTTTGAGACTTTAAAAACACAACAGGAGGCTTTTCTGCAAACATCATTATAAGTGAAGGAAAGGCTTACGTTTCACGAGCTTACTAACTAAACCTTTTAGCTTTAACATCTAGACTTCATAGATAATTCCTTCACTTTATCCCCAACGTAGAATAACGAGACCACAAAGGCTTTGGCCTCATTTGGATGCTTTGTGACGTGGTAACTTCAGTTTAACGCAATAACAACAATCATCTGTTTTGTTTAATAAATATGGATAATTTACTTAGAATAACTTTCAGTATTTTAAAAATTATTAGATTTTTTTGCTCGAATTTCATAGAATTTGCTAGCTCAACTGTAGTGCAAACACTTTAACCGTGGTAGAGCCCGCTTCAACATATCGCACGAATTGGCCGCCACGTCCGGTGAAAAGTACTACGGAATTATCCTCTTGCTGTGCGACTCCTCCTCCTTAGATTGAGGGTAGGCAACGCATCTGCAATTGCAGATGTCTATGTGCGCTGTTTCAGCGAATCCAGGTGGCCGCTTGCTCGTTTGCCACTTTATAATATTAAAAAAAACTCTTGACATATAAAAAAATACACTTAGTACCAAATAATCCAAAGATAGTTTAGCGTACCCCGCACACAAAGCTTCTAATTTGAATACTTAAGCCTCTTCCCCTTGAAATACACTTGGCGCGTGCCTCAACCAATAACAGTTCCTTAGTATTACACCAATTTAAAAAATAATCTTCCATCCAAATGTTTGCTTATATCTTGAGATCCATTAGGCCTTTCTTAACGGACCCGTCGCAATGGCTTTTAAGTCCCGTTAAAATGTAGGCTGTAGCAATAAATTTTCGCCCGTGTCCGGAGTATACGAAAATCCTGGATGGCTCATGAATTTTTTTCATATCGCACTCTTTGTATTGGTTTAACATAAAGATTAGGGAATGTTCGTCGTAAAGACACTTTTAGGGTAATTTGATGATAAATTCCAAGGATTTTAGGTCTGGCGTCTTCTAGCGATTCTAAGTGGATGGAACAATAAATAAGTAAAGTAAAAGTAACTATAACATTGATATAAATAAAGCAAAGTAGTGATTAAATCTAATTGTCCAGCTCGAAGGATCTATCCCAGTGACGTACTTGATTGTATTTCCAACATAACTTAGAAACATTTTGAGGAGCCCTAAGTTAAAACATATTAAAAAAAATCCTTACAAGCTGAACAGGTAATGAAATTTCCCATTCAGATTTCATTCATTCATTCTTGAATGACTTGAAGTATTTGTACTCAATCAAAGGAATTGACATTATTCGGTCAAAAGCCGAGCAAATCAAGACGAGCCGGCTCACTTCATTACCTAACAAGCACAAAGATAGAATTTCAGTTCACGTTACTTACTTTAAAACGAAACAGTGCAAATGACAGCTTTATTACAACGGGATAAAGGTTAAATTGATCGTCACTTGTTTACTGGACGGCAAAACAAATACAAATTAGGAAACGACTTGCGATGCGAAGAGAATTGATTAGACAAGATGTTTATTAGTTTAGACAGTTCGTCACAGTAATGTGCCGGTTTTTTAATAAATGGGTTTCCTTAAATTCGCCTTCAAACAGAGATGTTTAAATTCAAAATCATAGGATTATTAGAATCAATCGGTAGGTTGTTTTAGGAGTATCTACCACTTCATCAATGTATTTCGGCTCAAAGTATTTGAACCCCATTTAAGGATTAAAGTTTTGTAATTATATTTTGTTCCTGGTGGCTCTATACTCTGAGACTAGCGGTTACTATTTATTGTTAAGCTTGTGTCACTTGCTAAAATAAACTCGCAAAAATAACATAACACATATCACTTTCTCAACAAATAATTCTATTTGGAAAGTCAAGTGTTTTGATAAATATCACGACGTTGCTGTTTGCACATAATTGACAAGCGGAAGGTTCGATGGCCGAAGGGTCAAGCCGCGTGTAAACACTAGTCTTGCGTTCCTTACCGTTGTCTTGAATTTAAATTGGTTCGTTTCGGCCTAGATATTCTTGCTTGTGGAAGCTTTTTCTTGTTAGTTTTACTCAAGACAATTATGTGTAGATATTAGATGCGAGTTTATAATATTATTGAAGTATTAAACACTTCAGGTTTGTAAACTAAACAGGGTAGTCAGTATCCTATATAATTTGAGAACGTTAAAAAAAATGTAACACGTGAAATATAGATAAAAAATCATTAATTCAAAGTGCCGCTAAGTACAACTGTGAAATGTGTAACCTCTTTTCAGTAGTAACAACAATCTTTCCAATACATTATAGTAAACAAAAGGTGCAAACTTCCATCTATTACGGTTTGTCGGATATCTATTCGTGTCGCCAACAAATATTAAAGCATTGAATATCGGAATATTTCACGCAAAAAAATACATCCCACAGCTCAATTTACATAATGTTCAGGCTCCCGCGGAGGCTTCAGATTCAATGGAGGACCGGAGGACGCTAGATAATGCCTCCTACATTTACACAGGCCCTATATTTCGTCCCTACGACAGGGTTATCAACTCTAAGGAACTACTATTACAAATAAATAAAACACTGATATTCAGGACATTTATTTTATGTATTTTATAAATGAGTAATATGTCACTATGAGATCATCAGCTTAGTACTTACTAGAATTACAAAATTATCTTATATGCTATACAATATAAAATAAATTTTGTACCTCAACAACAAATACCATCCCTAATCTAAGGCTTTATCTCAAAATATTTGTAATTAAAACTTTGATTGATTCGATATTGAAGGATTAATAAAGTCAGGAAGCTATAAACTTTGGGATAACCCAAAAATCAAATATCCGGAATCCGAGAGATTAAAATTTATGAAATTTTACTTAAATACACCCTGATCGAATTTATAGAATTAAGTTACAATTTCTAGATGATAAATCACAGAGATTAGACTGAAATGTACCTCCTCTGTCTATTAAAGATAAACGCATCTGCAATTGCTGAAGTCTATGGGCAGGAGTCGTTTTGCTATATCAAAGAATTCAGGTGTTCGCTTGCTCGTTTGCCACGTTAATACAAAAAAAAAATTGACAGCCCTATATTTCTAAAGATAACGACTAGATTAGTTGATGGTTTAGTGGTTCTTTAATATCAGGGGCTTTGATGTCAGCTTTAAAGAGGAGTGTACTTTGAAGTTGCATCGAGAGGTGAAGGGGATGATAAGGGATAACGTGCTACACAGCAGCTAATTTACCTTGGAAACAATAATCTTTGACACACTTGAGACGTCAGAATACTTCAGTTTTTGATTAATAACGAACATAATTACTAAGTGGTAGAGCCCGCTTCAACATCTTCGCACGAATTGGCCCGGTCGCCCCGTGAAATACCACGACCACACAGAAGACAGGCGTGAAATGGAAGCAATTCCGTGCTTCGTCGTGACGATTGTGGTGCCGGAGGCCTAATTTTAGTCCACTTTCCCTTCCTATGCTTTTTTAATATGGTAATGATGGAAAGGGGAAGTGGATTTCCCAGCGGAGGGGACGTAACGGAAGGGGAATTATCCTCTTGATCTGCGTCTTCTCCTCCGTAGATTAAGGATGGGCAACGCATCTGCAATTTCAGATGTCTATGGGCAGCGGTCGCTTCGCTATTTCAGTGAATCAAGGTGGCCGCTTGCTTGTTTGCCACTTTTTAATATAAAAAAGATCTCAATAATAAGATCTAAACAAGAATGGTCGAGAGTTTTCAGTAGTGCTTAATTGTTTCGCAGGTTTGTTTCAATGCATGTTATGTTTAAAACCAGATATTATAATAAGAGTTTCATGTGGTTTATTACACATTCATGATAATTCTTTGTGCTACTTTTATCATCACATTTATTCAACACTTTGGCTGTTAATCCGTCCTAACTTGAAAGTGGGTAGAGGAAATGTACCAACTCGAGTTTTACCCGCATTAGCTGTTACCAAAAATACTCTTATCTCGCCTGAACTAACGGTCAACGACGACCCTCTTAAATGGCTTCTTATATTCCAGTCTTGTTTTTTTCTTTTAACAACTTGGAAAAGCTTATTTGTGTTTCCACCGGGAGCACTATATCAATTAGGACAATGTTTATGTACTATGTTACTAACGAACTTCGGGTTTGTAATGAAAAAGAAAAACATTTTTTAGCTTGTAATACATCTAAATTACTCTATTTAGGTATAAATTGAGGCACCTTATACTTTGAAGTAAGATGACTTTCTAATTTCAAAATACATTTTCTCTAGTAGTTTTTTCGTGTACCTAGTTACTTCAGACACGGACTATTTTTATAGTAGAAGGGGCAAACGAGACTTCAATGTCGACTAAAAATAGAGGTTGTCAGATTAATTTTAGAACTTTTAAAAACCTAAAGAACTTGTCAAATTAAATTTCGATCTGAAGATATGCATTGAACAACTTCGACATGTAAATCGGTGTAAAGACATAGAGCTTTTTGTAAGTATAGCCAAGTGCTGCCGGACTTAAAAGCTTATAGGCGTAAAGCCACCAGCTTATTGATTATTCCATCGGACGAGCCCTGACTCACAAACTGACTTACGGACTGCTCGCCGCTAAGTGAACGGATGTTCAGGATTAACGCATTTTCACTCATCCCCACAAGCTATTGAATATTAAATTTTATTTAAACCCTCTGTTTCCGAATTCAATTGAGTTCTTCTTCTTTAATTTAAGGTATTTAACTTTGTCCGTGGAGACCCTTCTAGCCCGCTCTGTCCTGTGCCAACAACTTGATCTTCTGATATGACACGACGTCCACTTTCTTTTTTATTTGGGCCATATAACTTGCCCTCGGTCTTCCACTCTTTCTCTTTCCTTCTATTTTGCCTTCTATAATTGTGGTTATCAAGACATCGTGTCGTAAAAAAATTAGGACTACAAATAGCAATGGCTGCAAATGTAACAATTATACGTATGGTATTAACAACCACTAAAATAATAAAATAAAAAAAAACAGAAAAAATTGTATAAAATTTTATAAGTTGAATTCTTAATTAAAGGATATTTTGCAAGGGTGTAGATAACACGCCCTGGGGGCGTTTGTTTTTAGGGCTGATATCGTTAAGTTAAAGCGTAAACGAAGCTTGGCTCCGTTTTATAGAGCAATAACGCTCGGAAGGGACAATTTGCCAAATCAAAGCAATAAATTGGAAAGCAAAATGACTACAGGATATGGTCTGGTGGGAGACTAAACCGATCTCCGAACACTATTCAAAATTTAATGGCCTGTGAAGTAATGTATCGCTCTTTTATTTATTGCTTTCGCGTTTTATTGCTAATATTGACTAGACTGAGTTGATGAATTGCCACTTGCGGAGAATTTGGAGTTGTTTTTTTGGTTGCTTTTTAGAAAAGAAAAAAAGAGGCCCAATTTTAGTCTACTTTCTGTTCCTATCATTTACTTATAACTTATAAGTCTACCACCTCTTACCATCTTTTCCTTATAACTTATAAGAAATGATGGTAAGAGGAACTGGATAGACGGGGGAGGGGACGCATAGAAAGAGATATTATTCTCATGCTGTGCGTTTCCTAATCCATAGATTAAGGGGAGGCAACGCATCTGCAATTGCAGATGTCTACGGATAGGGATCATTTCGGATTTTTCAGCGAATCCCGGTGGCCACTTGCTTGTTGCTACTTTGTATTATAAAAAAAAACTAAATTATAATAAATACCCAATCCATTGTTGCAGTCTTCTATAAAATAGCCACGTTCCTTTCCTCCAATAACAATTCCGGACTTGAATCTAAAGAATTGAAAGACAATAGTGGACGTAAGCCGTACAATGAAGACGCTAACGAGGTAAATAAGATGGCGTTCGCGTAATGAATGCGAAATGGAGAGCCGTCTCCCGTCCGCCAACTATCCGATACAACAAACTGAACAGCTTCACTATTATTTCTCGGATAAACCCACTTTGAAACAAGATACCATACAAAAGGGACCCCATCAAAATTCGGTGACCGTTTGATCCCTGTTTATCATTTTGCGAGGAATTTTCATTGAATGACATGTTTACACTTCTGAACAAGCCGGAAGAATATTAAACTACAACAGCTGAAGCCCGTCACTTCGTTTGAGTATTTATTTTACGTTTTTTTACATTTAATTGATTTTAGTCCTTCTGGCCATCACTTTACGAGTCCCGTCACATTATTGACGTTTGAACACAACGGTATGAATAAATACAGCTACTATTGGGACATTATTTTTTTCAGTAAATATTTACAGATGTTCCACCGTATATAACAATTAGCATTGTTTGACAAATAAACATAATAACAGAACCCACAGGCATTTATTAAGCTGCACATCATGTTATTGTCCACGTGTAATAATGTACCATTAGTAATTATGGATCAAAATTTGTAAGAGATAATTATAACTGGCGATTTAATAGTGAAGTACTTCGGTATTTTAAAATAACGTTATCATTATTTTTCTAACTCTACTACTGACTGCTCTACTCCGCTGGCGCTGCGACTTAAAGCGCGTCTGGGCCTTCGACACAAAAGAACGCCAACGTCGCCTATCTTGTCTAACTCTATCCTTGTTTATTTCTTTCCCTTTTTTTCATATCGGTCTTTTTTATTATCTTTGTGGTGATACGATTGTAAAAATGTAAAATTTTCCGATTTCAAATGTTTCATTAATTGTCTGTTAACAATGATTTCAATTAACAAAGTCGAGATGAGCAAATAGAAAAAAGGCGAAATGAATTATGCCCGCGAAGAAAAGACCAAATAAAATAAAAATAAAGAAACTATATAGCCCGAAAAGGGATCCGGGACTAATGGTCGGCCCATTTAGCCCGGTTTATCCGGACACTCGGGTCCCGCAGTAAATCATCCCGGTGCCGTAGGGAGGGCGAGGAGGGGGGAGATGCCTTTTTCCGTCGCCTTCAATTAGACCATTCCTGCTTGTTTCCGTTCTTACGGTCCTTCAGATAGAGATGTCCACTTCGCAAATCTCTCTTACAACTATCGCTGAAAATACACAAGCACTCAACAAAAGTATATAGAGCTATATTGTGAAGCTACGGAATAAAACCTATTGTTGTGAACCTAACACAGGGAAAGCACAGCTCAACACCTAACTATATGTCCCATGTTGATTATGAAATTCAGCGAGATCGACTCGCCTTGCGAATTCCTAAGTTTTAGGACAGTAATGGGTATTTGGTAACGAAGTTCTCTCGGCTTCTTACGATTTTATGCATTTCGCTGTGAAAACAATGGGGTCCTGGGCTGCGGAGACCAAAATCTTTACTGCCAAGTGGGCCGTAGACTTAAAGATAAGCAAGGAGACCTCCGTGCCGGCTCGATCCTGGTGAAAAGGCTATCCATTGCCTTTCAGCGCGCCGACGCCGCGAGTGTGATGGGTACGATACCGGACGGTAGATTCAATTAGTGTAATTTAATTGTTATTATACTTTATGCGCATTTTTATTTTAACTTTGATACTGATCGATAAAATATCCTTCGCTTTTCATAAAACTAAATTATTTCCTATTACCTGTAGCTCGCGACTTCATCAGCGATAACGTAGCTTTGTAATGGTGAAAGATATTTTGACATCGGCAAACTAGTTTTAACTTATTTCAATACATACATGTACAAAAAACTTCCTTTATATATAGATTTGATATTAATTAATTACAAACATGTTAATATTTACTGTAACAAATAAATAACGTAGGTATCACGTAACATTCGAACATCGATTACAATTACAAATATCAGTGGCGAAATTACAGCCATTACGAGAACAATAGCTTTTTAATTCGAAGCCGATAAAAAAATGAACGATGTTTTCGCCTCGCTTAATTAAACTCACAAATGTACCGGTATTCATATCACGCCCCTACGTTTGGGTAACGATACTTCAGATCGATTAAAACGTTTAAATAGCTGTTATTGATCCGATGTAAAAAACGGTTTTCAAAACACGGAGACTGCTTTTTTAATCGTTGAACGGCTTTACTTTAATTGAAGACTCGTCGGCTTTTTAGCTTCGAAATGGGATTACTGATTTACCAATTTTTATTATTAAAAAATCTTTAAAGTTCTCTATGTGTGTCCTCTTATTCACCTTTATCAAAATATGTATAAAATCGAAATTGGATAAGCGATAGTACAAGGGATATTTGTATCGCTTATAGAGGTTTCTCTCTAAAACTAGTTTCTCTCTTATGGAGGTAGGTCGTCGTCATCGCTTATAGAGGTTTCTCGTTTATTCCGGTCCCGCTTATCCAGGTTTGACTGTAGTTCGATTTTAGATATCAAATATGAAACTAAAAGCTTATGTTTGCATCTTAGATTATTGTAAAAACACTACGGGATTTTTAATTGTGATTGAATAAATTGAATTTCTTTTTTCATGGAATAAATTATACGATCGGCGAAATATCAGTAATGAAATACAATTCTTCGAAAACAGAAACATGAAAATGTTTAATCAAATGATGAAGGAAAAATAACTTTATTAAATTTTATGTATTTTTTTTATTTCTTCATTTCTTTCATGCTATGTGCTTTTAGGGAAATTTTTAAAGACAATAATGATTTTTATTACGTTAATTTTAAGTAATTGTGGCATTCAAGTAACAATAAAAGACTTTTTAAAGTGAAAGCTTAATCAAACCTTTAGTGTTGATTTAAAGGGAAAAATAGACAGTTTAAATAAAGTTCGACAGATACCAAAAAACCATACTAATGTCAACATTTGCGACAACCAGAACACATTAAATCAGACACGGTGTTCCGCAAGCGATGATTGAACGCATCCAACATCGTGTCAACGTGATGAGACTTGACTTTTAAGATCTCTTGCAATGATGAAAGAT
This sequence comes from Papilio dardanus tibullus, assembly GCA_013186455.1. Classification (NCBI taxonomy): domain Eukaryota; kingdom Metazoa; phylum Arthropoda; class Insecta; order Lepidoptera; family Papilionidae; genus Papilio; species Papilio dardanus. The sequence goes on along the minus strand of QDHC01004451.1, from coordinate 569,507 downwards.
ACGACACGACATGACACAAAATGAAATCCATTAGAATCGATACTTACCACTATAATTGTTAAAGTAAGGGTTTTTAATCTATTACCGAAAAAAAATAAAGTACTGCGATAAACGAGGACCAATAAGTGATCGATTATACGACACTAGAGGACACTCGGAACTAAATAAGATAGACCAGGGGTCTCATTTGAACAAATTATTATCATAAGAAGTACCAGGAACAAGCATGTTCTGTATTTTGGACAAAAAATTTAAGAATGTAACAAACGTAGAAAGTACAACAGTAATTACGTTAATTCTCGTTTCGGAAAAAAGCGGTTAAAGTTTATAATTATTGATGGTCAGACTCAGCTCCTTGTATGACAGGTTTGTATGCACATCTGTCGCATATAAATTAGAGTAGGTAATCCTAGTTAGGATCAGTCACACGTTCAGCATTCAGATGTGTTATTCATTACATAGTCTTATTCTTGATACTGATTAAGAATTTATGTAATATTCCTATGACGAAGTATGTGAGAAAATACTTTGTTTGCTTCTGAGAAGTTAAAAAAAAATCAAACTACTAGCGACCCGGCCGGGCTTCGCACGGGTGCAAATCGGTGTAATGCAATGTAAGCGCTGAAAATGTGTTAATTTACGACATCATATTAAAAACCTCTAAATTATCAGTGTAAAATAGTAGAGTACTATATTGTGAATGTATTATACATAAAAACCTTCCTTATGAATCACTATATCTACTAAAAAACCTGCATCAAAATCCGTTGCGTAATTTTAAAGATTCAAGCATATATAGGGACAAACACAAAAAAGCGTTATTGTTTTATACTATGTAACGATAAGGATACACAACAATTGAAGAGTTAAGCACTATTAGAAGTCTCTTGAGTTATGAAATATGAACATTTTAAGAAGAACTATACGAACAAAGTAGAAGATGGTAACGATAACCCAAATGTGCTTGATATATTTTTTACATTAGCAGTTAAAAGCCCATTGATACAAAACTCTAGAAACTTGAAGGTTTCACGATAGAATAATTCTTTTAGAGTACAGTATCCCAAATATTTCCATTTGAAGTAAATAAGAGGAAAGATATTTAATCACTAAATAATTCACCAAAGTCCAAGTACAAGCTGTTGCAAAATTTAACTGGATTATTCGAACTTGCACAAAAGACGTAAAATGCATCGTAAATCTTTCCACTAAACATCGCACCCGAAGAGATTAAACGGTTTACCTCCGGCGCTGTCTAACTACCAGCCGTTAGGCAGATTTAAAGTTGCTCCATTATTTCAACTCAACGGAAATTATTTGAAATGAGCACGAAATATTTTGGACCCTAAATTAGCATAATCCGAATGAAGGGGATACAAAAGGCATGTCCGGTACAAAAGTTTACCGTAATGTGTTTGCGTTGAACGCTCTCAGTGATTCTTGCCTTAATGATTGTATTAGAGCTTTGTTTGTTGACTTTCCTAACGGTTGCGTCAAACTGGATAATTTAAACTTCTTAATGGTAAGTAAATAATGAATTATAACTTTCTGTTTGAATTTCAAGTTAACAGAAATGAAACGAATTTACCTTTTCCTCAGATATTGTACATAGGGGTGATGTTAAAATTAACATTAATCTGAATTAAAGACTTAAATACTTTAGAATTTGTGAATTCTTCGATAAAAAGCTATACCTACACCAACATGAAAAAATCCTGTTCGATTCGTGGTTTGTAAGAAAATACCATGTTTTAAAGCTTGATGTCAATTACATCGCAATGTTGGCAACACTTCATCTTCATTATCACATTGTATTATAAACACAGGTTTTCATATTCTTGTTAATACTTAATTGGTTGAATGAAGCTAAATTGCAGTTATTATTTGTCATTACAAGTGTTATTTGAAGTCATGAACAATTTGCCTGGTGACTTTTTGTTAAGAAATTATAGAGTCAAGTTAATGCTGGCTGATTAAGAACGTAATGAGTTTTTTTATATTCTAACACAATTCGTAAATTTATTCACCAAAGCTTTGGGTGTCGATACTAACATAACAATATTACTAATAATTACAAAATAAAATAATAATTAATTATTAATACTGTTTACAATTAATATAATCAAAGTCTATTATGATAATAATAACGCAACGCTGCATTTTGTATCTATTTTAGTTCGATCATTTGACGCAGTGCAAATTATCACATTGCACCAATTAATGTTAATTGCATTTAGTTTTGTGCTAATTAAACTATTTCACTATCACGTGTTTGCACATTTAAATATTATTCAATAACATTTTCAAACATTTAATTGTAAAATAAACTGACAAATTAAAACTTTTAAAGACAGAAATGTCAGTCAAGGAAAAAAAAACAATCTTTAACTTGAAATCATGATACAGTTTATTATAATAGTCAAGGAAGAATAGAATTCTCATAATTCAGAAAAGGTCAAGGCTATTGATGACCTGTACAATAGAAAGTAAAATATGCCCGAATTATTCTTCCAAGACGTGAAATAAAAGAGAAAATGAGACACACAGTAGGCAATAGTTAAGAAGAAATATAAAACATTCTTATCGCGGAACTTTTTTGAGATACAACTCTGTCTACAATGGAGAATCACATGTTTCATGACAACTTAAAACATTGTAATTTCCATTCCAGTAATGATATGATCATATAACCTGTCACTTGTGTAGCTCATATCGCCTTTCTTTTATCCCCGGGAGATTCCTTTATGCCGATGTCAGACGTACCCTCATCTGTTTGACTGCCAAAGTAAATGTGAAAAGGTGACTTCGATATGAAATTTCTGAGTCGTCTATTAATATTTAAATACTTGATATATAAGTTTGTTACAAGAAGTATATTTTCTTGATATGTATGAATAAAAGTCCACGTTAAGCATACAGCTACTTGTTCGACACAAAGGCTTACAACTCTTGAGATGTAACTCTTTTCTTAAGACGGGTCTAAATGCAAAAGACAAGATGAAATCAGAAATTAATCACACATAGTTGAGAAACGCTAGTAAATCATGTTTAGAATCGCGATGCAACCTGTACATATCGGCAAAAAAAATCAAAGATATGTCTGAAGTCACGTAAAATACTAGTCGTGGAGTTGCGGAAAATGGAACCTATCATGGGTCGAACTATAGTACTATACTATACATGTTTAGAATAATTGTAAACTTCAAAATCAATTAATAATTTAAGTAATAAGTCAATACGTTAATAATATATCAATTATACATCAGTTAATTTGGTATTCGACAGTCGATAATGTTAGGGTGTAATTATGAAACAAATAACTCAATAAAACACTCAGAGCGTCCCGAGACGCGCGGGAGAGATGGATCGACGCATTAATTAAGTTATAAACCACAGACACTAATTAAACAACATAATTAGATTATTAACGATTGATTTGTTATTGAATATGAACTTGAGATAATCTATTTTTAGACTAACGCAGCGATTGGTTAACCAAATATCAATAAAACACACACGATTATAATAACCTCAAAGAAACGGTTAAGCACTCTCTGTCTCAAGTGTACTGTGGTTCAAAGTTAGTACACTATTTAGGTAACAGTCAACCTTTAGTCCTTCCTTTCTTCCAGTTGACCAATCGACAATTGACAAAAACTTTGCTAAGAAAACTGATACTGGCAATTTATACTAGTCTTTGTAAATTCTCTCAAACAAATTAATCACCAACAAAAGGAAGACTAACCGTTCTAAACGTCTGGTAAAAGAGATGGAGGATTAAAGCGTAATGCCAGTGCACTGCACATCCGTTTGCGTATCATTAATATACTTAGTCGTACTCATTTATAACGTTGTTATGAAAACGTTATCGAATATACTCAAGCTGCATGAATATTAACGAGACGGCTTATAATAACGCCTCATTTTGTGTTTCAATTAACTGCGACCTATAACGCGTTTTATTGTTAACGCAGTGTCTATGGATCCCAAAGTTCTATAAGATGGCTTTAATTCTCACCACCAAAAGCTTTTTTATCACCTCCTACCATTTATTGGTTTTCATAAACTTTTGCTATATGCGTTCTTTAACTTGTGAACCTTAAATATCACTTCCCGCCTTTGTATGCCTTTGGCCCCGTCTGGAGTGCTGACTTAGAATCTAGTCTAGATAGTAGTAGAATTCAAAAAGTAAAGATTATTAACCTACGCGATTCAAGAATAACTTGTTTACCTTCTTACCCAAAAGTTTAAATAGGAAATTTACCTTTATATTTTTCAACGTTGATCATAAAATTTCAAGCCCGCTAACACAAGAGGCCGTCAAATCTCGTTGCGAGTCTCACGTGTATTGTGTGTGCAAACTTTATTAATATTTCAAGGCGTTCCTCGCCTCAATCTCCGGGAAAGAAACGCGCTTGTCTGTGTGTTTTACATTAAACAACGAGATACCGCCACCCCTCGCCGCGGGCTACCAATGAGATTAGTGTGGCATTGTCGAGCGTTGAAGGAAATATTTCATGCATTTAAATGATATATAAAAAGTGAACAAATATGACAAGCTATAGTAAAGATAAGACCGCATTTAATAGACAACAGAGGTCAGACAAACATAGAAACAATTACTCTTTGTTAGAACGAAGATAAGAGAAAGCATGACATGGACGAGTTAAAAAAATAATCAAGTGACGAATAGTTAGAACGCTTCGATGAATGAAGGGAATAAATTCGCTTATTCAAGCTTCGTCGCAGTTTTCCGCGACATCGTAAAATGTAACGGAGCGAGACATAAATAACGCTCGCCTCGTGTCGTGTCTCAGAAAGGTCCCTCATAAAGGTCAATTATCTTGCGTGGAGATTAAATTTGATGGACGATATTGATGCATGAAATAAGAGCGGGGCAAAACAGTTATTTACGAAAGGTTTCTAACTTTAAAGATGGCTGAAAAAACTAAAGCGTAGTTAGATATATTCATAGCAGTTAGAAAAGACACTATACTAGCTATGTGGTACGAAAAAGAGTAGTTTAGGAGAGAAAATAATGGTTAGACATTGTATAGACATAGCACACATCAGAGACAAGAAATTTGTACTGGTCATTTAAACCGGTTATCTTACAAGGTTACGATTTTTAAACGCAGTGACGTTTTTAGCGAATGTAACTCATTCATAAAAATTCGGCGCTATATTACACTATTTTAGTCTCTTGTCATTCAAATGGTTCAAATAAGGTGATTATAATAAGGTTATGTCATTAGGAATCTACATTGTAATCCTGAGAACTGTACTTGACATTCGATTTGCTAGAAATTAACAACATCTAAGCATAACTCGCTTTTACGAATCAATTTTACGTTCCCAACTCGCTCGTTTAACGTGACCTTTAAGAATTAATTACGCATGATATTAGCAGAAATAAACTCAATATCAAATCCAAATATACCGAAAATTCTCATAATTAAAGGGATCCCTGAACTTGGTATTAGCGTTAGAAACAGCCTTTGTTAGATCACATCATAGAAGTATTCACCAATTACTATTTTTATAAAGGTAAAAAAGTATACTTTTTAGGGATCCAAAACTGAACCTGTTACTAAAACAAACTGATATAGTAACCACATCATTTTTATATAAAGCATAGTTCTAAAATAATACATACTCAAACAAACATAAAAGGTTTCTGATATATGACCGGGGACAAAGTTATTTAGTCATAAAATTCAGTGAAGGCTACGCGTATAATAAAGAAAATATGAAAATTACCAGAGCCCGAATGTTCATTAGGGAGAGGACTGGCAATTTGGACGATTAATCTGCCAAGATTACCTTTGAGGAGTGGTGCTAATTACATTTTTATAATCGCGCCGAATCGACGAGCGAAAACATCTGCCGGCCTTTGCTCCACAAACTCTTCAAGTGGTTTTCTTCAATTATGCTTTTATCATGTTCCCTATTGAAATCTTTTTTAACACTTTGTACTGTAATATCATTTAACATATTGCGAAATATGATTTCTCGTTTCTTATTTCAGTTTTTAGAACACATTATGGACACCTTGTTCCACATCACCCAAGTTTTGTTGTTAGTTACAATGTCTTTGGGATCAATTTTGATATACTACAATTTGAATGAAATCACATAATATTATGATGAATCAACATATCTCTCGGAATTATATTACTCAACTACTGTGGCTTATTCATAATTTTTTTTTTGATCTCGGCATCATAAACCTATTTAAAACGTGTTAGTTTGCAACGCGTTATAATTTATTGCTCTCGAATCATCATAAATATTAACGCTTGTTAACTAAAGTGTGGTTTGCAGTTAATCACGATTAATAGAACTTAGTATAGAAAATGAGAAGAGGAACATATCTGCATCTAATAATAATGTAAATAACCCACTTTACTTTCCTATCCTTTTCTTATAAAGAAATGATATGGCTGGGGAAGGGATGTATAGAAAGAGGAATTATCCTCTTGCTGTGTGTCTCCTTCTCCGTAAATTAAGGGTAGGCAACGCATCTGCAATGGCAGATGTCTACGGGCAGCGGTCGCTTCACTATTTCAGCTAACCCTGGTGGTCGCTTGCTCGTTTGCCACTTTATAATATCAAAAAAAATATCTGACCTATCCTAGTCAACAAATTTACACTAGATGGCGCCGTTGTTTAATATGCCGAGTGTTAAATCAACGTAGATGGCGCTAGTAGCTTTCGAGAGGTTCTGATACCTTTTATAAAAACACAGTATTAAAATCAAGTGACTTAAGTGGATGAACAAGAATTTTCCTAACCGTCGGAAACTTCAAAGAGAAAATCAGTAGCACTTTTACAGTAAGTAAATAACCCGAAACTAATTTAGGTATAAGTTTGCCTACTTATTATAACTGTGGGGTAATTTGTCTGTGTAACTAAGCTGGCCTTTAAAGGATAACGTTAAGTGTATAGTTAAGATTTCTAAGCTTCTTAGAACATTTGAGCTCGGAATAATGACTTTAATTTAGTTGCTGGATGGAACCTCAAATCATCTTAATTTTGAGCACGAGGAGACATGTTAGACTTCCCTGAAGGGTTTTAGTTATACAGGTTATCCTTTTAGAACTATCTTCATTCCTTCACCTTGCCAGCAATGGATCTGTAAGTATAAAGTTTTACATCCATCGCTGGCAAGTTGTACAAGGGGAGTATCATTATTGCTGTCTCCGCAATTAACTGTTATGATTATGTTTTGTTCCTTCGGGCACAATTCGAAACGGAGTTTGTGCAACGATTAAACTTGTATTAGGTATTGTTTTGTGTTCACTAATGGTAACATTGGCTTTTTACGTGACAAAGTTTCGCGGTGACTTGCCCGATTGCGGTTGGCTTTCGGCAATTTTGGTTAAACAGTTACGGCACGAATGTACGACATTTACATTAGTTATTGTTGTTAACTTGTTATTGTCACATAATACTGTCGAACCTGGATAGAGTCCAAGGTACTACGATATCGCTTATCAAGGTTTAACTGTATTCTTAGCAAACTTAGAAAATATTAGTCCTTATTGATTTAAAATACTCTAGCTAAAATGTATGCTTTTTTGGAATCACTTTTATTTTGTTATTTGTATGTTATACGTAGAAAACAACAAAAATGTTTGATTTCAGAACATTGACGAACATTCGGAACGCCTATAAATGAATTGCCAAACTCTTTATCTTCCTTAGGAAATAAGTAATAACTTAGTATTCGCTTAAAGTACTAAGTTAACTCGCTTTTGCTTCATACAAGTAAATAATCGTCTATTTTTTAAAAGATTTGGGCTAAGTAACGCCTTATTCTAACTACTTAAAGACAATCTTCCGATGAAACATTTGCATTTTTCACTGAATATTTTCTTTTAAATTTTACGCTAGATGTCGCTTCCATCTTTAGTAAACCAATGTATGAATCCATGATAAATATTCTAAAAAACGTAAAAAAATGAATGATGGATAAAATAAATATTATTTTCTAGTCAAAGTTGTTGGAATATTATTTTATGTTAATGTAACACAAAAATATTATAGTTCTAAAAAGTTTTTGATTTTTTAGAATTAAAATATTTATGAGCTTTTTTACATATCTATTTAAAAATATTCTTCATTTTATAACCTCGGAACTTAATATTGTAAGAGGAAAGAAATGATTGTTGATATTGAATAGACTCCCATGGTACCAGGTCATTATCCTATGTTCCTACAAAAAAATGATTTTAATCATGTTACTATTAGATATGTATGATTAGGACTATGACACTTGATAAGGTTATCTCACAATCAATTGTTACAATGGTCAATTTAGATTTAAATTCTATAGCACGAAGGAACACTCGATACCTAAAAGTGAGGCATTTTCTTTGACCTCCGGAGGTCCAATGTAGGGAAATCTCCCTAAGTGTTAACCTCTAAATTACATTTGCCGACATAAAAAGTCGACCGAGTGTAACCTCTTTTCTCAAATTTAAATTGTATTTCATAGTATTTACTAAAGTTTAATATAATAATTAATAGAAACATTTTTAAAACGCTAATTAAAAATTTATAACAACCATAAAACAAAAATGGTCTTTGTTAAAAATTGTTTGGATTTAAATTGTTTTAAATAAAATAATAAATATGAAAAACGATAATTAGCGTTTTATTGTATGTTTTAGTTTATTCTACTGTTTATTTTAAAAATGTAAAAAAATCACACAATTTCCCAAACTTGGAAATTTTTTCATGATACTGGCAAGTTTTTTTTTTTTTAATAATTTCTTTCTTGGCACGCTTTTTAACGTCAAATTAGTATGGAGTGCTACCTCTATGTATAATATCTCTTTGCACGAAGGTTTCATTCATAAAAAAAATAACAATTCGACAATGATCCGTGTCGTGACCGCAAAATGCTGCTTTTTACCGTTATTATATTTAATTTATCAATTTCAAAAAAGGAATTGCAATTTAAAATTAGTTCTTAACTGAAAATATTTATAAAAATAAAATAGAAATTATTAAAAAAAATGGGAATTTAATTTTTTGTTTGCGTACAAAATTAAAACCCATAATTGAAATATTTTTAATTCTTTTTAAAGAATTATTTATATATTTTCAAGATTAAAATAAAAACGATATTATTAAATTAACACAACAATATTTTTACGAAGACATCCATAAATTCGTGTCTTTTAATCTTAGTAATTTTTAAATATTAATTTACAATTACTTATTTAATATTAAGGTATGATATAGAAATAAAAAAATATTTCATACACTTTAAATTATATAATAGTTACACTTCCGATAAATTGCGTAAAAAGCTGTTACAAAACTAGAAAACTTACATGAATTTTCCAATTAACAAAACTCACTTAAGGGTCACTTTACACTTTCAGTTATCGTTTAATAAACTGACACAAATCACAACCTCGTACATCCTTTTTAACCAGCATCAAAAAGGAGGAGGTTCAAGTTCACTAATTGATTCAATTTACTTCGACTTTCGCACTAAAGCACTTAACACTTCCTTTGAGTGACACTTTCAAAAATCTATTTTATTAAAAAAAATCATCCATCATTTAATAATATTTTTTTCTAAAATAAATAAAAAAAGTAGTCACTAGTTTTTTTAGTGAATCGGAATTGTTATTACGTTTTACCGCAATAACGCGGCGTATTGTACAGAGACATGAACATTCGACACGTCCTCGAAGCTCAACGGCCCGAAGGGAACTGCCAGCGTACAATACCTGCAGAGTCACGCACACAGATGCACACACACACGGACAAGAGATAATTTAAAGCTCTATCTTCACGAGCCATACAATTTTTGTATCCGTTTTTGTGGGTTTTTCTTTATTTATTGCCGGAAAATTAAGTGTCAATAGACAAAAGATCGCTATTTTTTTAACTACAATTGTAGCTACTTCTTGCCTCCAGGCCAATAACCAACGGAATACAAAAATACCTTTTTTTTATAAGAAAGGGGGGCAAACGAGCAGCGGGAACACCAAGGTGATCATCGACGCCCATGGACATCTGCAATACCAGAGGAACCACAGATGCGTTGCCGGCCTTTGAGGAGGTGATAAGCTCGCTTCTTGAAGGACCCTAAGTATTACGTATTGTATAATTATTTTGACAAGATAATAAAAAAGGACCAGGGAAGGACCCCCGACGGGTCTAAAACTAGTCGGTACCTACTCCGAAATAAAACGTGAATTAATTAGTATATAATGTCTCACGAAAGTATTAATAAATTTATAACAAAAGTCTCGTAAAAAAGACTCTTTAGTAAACTATGTTTCTCCATTTTTCAAATTTTTTTACGGTTATTTTTTTAATATCCAGTCCACAAAGCAACAAAACATAATCAAAGCAAATAGAGTAAACAATAATTTTAATTTGCAAGGTACGCGGAACTAGACAAACTGCTGTATAATTTTTTGCTCTTTTGAAGTCGCACGGAAGCGTCGTTTAGAGCAACTCTTGATTAACTTTTTTTCTTTTTAATTATGTTCCTCTTTGATTTTTACTTTTAGTTTCTTTAACACTTGCTTTTATTACACAAAATATTTATCATGTGAAAGAAATTAACGGGATAATTAGCATTTTAAGAATAATGCGTGTATAATGTAGAGTTTTAAATCTTCTAGATTATTTCACTAGAATAGAATTAGGTACAAGCGTAGGAGTTCTGATAACAAAGACACAGTTAAGAAAAAATAATAACTACTTAAGTAGTTTTTTTAATCGTAGAATAGCAGTTTTTATTTAGGGACATCGGTTCAATACCAACCTTTCTATCACGACGACAAGGTCTTATCTTAGGGCTTCATTAGACCGATGTCATGCAAAAAAAGGCCCTACGTGGAAGCAAAATCTCTGTTTTTTTCGCGAACTCGGTCTAATGAAGTCCTAGGGTCACAGATTCTATGATTTTTACATATTTAAACGTAGTATTAAGTCACATGAAGCTTTTTGTCTCTGTGTCTCGTGAATCTGGGTGAAAAAAACTTAATTAAATAAGTACTAGTTATAAAATAAGTTTGCTCAACTATCCAACGTAAGCACGGTTCATCCAACACTATTTGAACGCGTCAACAGAATTATAAAGAAGTGAACAAATAGAAGCGACTTGTCTAACTCGAACGCGTTTTCCCAACAGAAAAATATTTGTACAGCCGACGAGTGCTTAAGTGAAGTCAATTTACTCAGCGCTAGCAAAACTTAGCTACGGCCTTGACACGGAAACCATTTCGCCAGGTAATCATGGAGTTTTTTTCTACGTGTAATAGGTCAAACGTGTTATGCGTCACACTTATGTTTTTTGGTAATTTTCCTTCGAAAATAATATGATTGCTGGACTAGCATGCTTTTACTCTACAAACATAGTAAAATTTGAATTAACATATTTTGTATCTGATCTGGTGAATTTTATAGTCTCAAGTCACATTAAAGTAGGAATAGTTTTTAATGTATCGTATCAATATTGTCTAAAGCAAGAGAATCAACGTTCATAGACATATAACTAAACAATCCTTTGTTCAGTTTAATGGAACGGGAACTTCTTACAATTTTCCAACTTCAAAATTAATTAATCCTTCCATAAATGGAACGAGTGTATTATGTTCATGTGATCGCTCAGGTTCAACTCGGACGTTTACGTCTCTTTCTTCAACTCTACTTCGATAACCAGTTCGCTTACAACTGAAAGGTGAAATCGATAGCCTAGGTGATACATCAGTGTCGTAGGAACTTTATCCAATTGACGCCCGTCCAGATAACACTGAACTTGATTGTACACAATTTAAAAACTTCCATAGTGTCGAATATTATACTTATGTGTTTTAAATTGGTTGTTAAACTTGCAGTATTAGAGTTTCATTTGTTGCTGTAAAGGATGATAATGATAGACCATTCTAGTTTTTTTCAATCGCTTCTTCCTAGAGTCTAAACATGTCATTGAGACAATTAATTCTTTTTAGTTTAGTCTTATTTCTAAAGTGCTGAGAATGTGGAGGGTAAGGTCTTATCTGACTCTTTCACTTCCTTCGTACAAAATATCTGGTATTTTTTACTATTAGCATTTTTTTTATTACAGTCGGTTAACTTAACCATAAACAATAAAACAGTATAGTATTAATAAATACATAGTATTCCGCAGAAGCAATAGCGATCGTAAAAATTTCCACAATTCGAAAATTCATTGAGCAAATAACGACAATAAATAGCTCAAAATGGCGCTCACTGAATCAGCACTAAATGAAAAATTATGCCGTTAAAGCGCTTCGCGAATAATTTAACTTAGTTTGGTATGCACTTTACAATTTATTACTAGTTATTGTGGCAGTTTTTACTCGGCGATGAAAATTAACGTATTCGTGAAAACGCTACTTGATTATTATTTGCATGTCAGTAAAAAACTTTTTTATTATTTAACTTCTTCTTTAAATTAAAATTTTTAAACTTGTCGGTGGAGTCCTTTTGAACCCTCTCTTTCATGTGCCAACATCTTGACCTTCTGATACGACACGACGTCCACTTTTTTTATTTCCTTCTATTTTGTCTTCTATAATTGTGGTTATCAGGTCATCGTGTCGTATCAGATGCCCCAAGATCTTTCCAATCCTGTCGATAAACTTATTTTCCCCAAATTAAGTTGTTTCATTTTTGACGTACTGTAGTTATTTAAGAAATTCCGTCGAATAGTAGATATCAAAATTATAGACTTTCACAAACCTCTGAAGAAGAATACCACATCTTGTAGTAGCAATGAACGATACACATGTGAAAGACTTCCTTGATAGACGTACCAAATATTACTCTAAATTATTCCTCTCTTACAACGTCAGTTACAATGTCAAAGCTCTAGTCGTCTCTCGCGGATCGTGAAACGAGTGTTCCAATAGTTTCCAATATTTGTTTAGGCGCAAATTGTACGCTGGACTGACTCGATATAACGCAGCCTATCGTATTTACTTACGTGTGTACTCTTATTAGAACTAATGAGAAAGTGGTTTGAAGCATACGTTCAAGTAAAAGAAAGTTAGGTTACGAAAAACATAGATGAATATGATAGTGTAACTAACATTATTAAATAATTGATTTAATTATTTAATAATATAAGTAAAGCCTAATAATTAATGAGAATCAATATTACCTTTGGAAATATCTTAGTAAAAGATTAACAATAAAGGTCATATACTTAACTTAAAGTATTATACTTAGTGTTAAATAGCAATATATATATTTAACAATATAAAAATGTTAGATAACATTTAACAATAATAATAAACATAAAATATATAAAAAGTGAAAGTTTTATAGTTTAGGAACATTATTGTAATATAGAGAGACTTATAATAAATACAAGTTAATATTAAGGTGTTCGCGTATTGACGTAAGGTGTTCGCGTAATGATTTTTAATTTCTCAAAATTAATTAAAAATGTGTTTTTGGGGTTTGGTTAGGTGTATAAAGAAACGTTATAAACAAAATAATTAGTTAGGGAAAAGTCGATTTCTATGCGTGAACGCCCTACCAGTTTTAGGAGCCATGTACCGCATGTCAGCTACCGCACCATTAGTAAGGTGTCGATGCGAGGCGACACCGGGCAAAAATCGAAATAGTCCAAAGGTCTCAAAGGGTGTTATAAACATATTGTATGGTACGATATGATACAAAATGGACTATTATTGATATAAATTAATGAATTATGATTTTATAAACTGTGATAAGAGTCGTCATAGTTTAATACTATGCTTATACGATTCGACCTTTTATTTTGATCAATCTCACTAAAATCTCACTTATATAATATAATAAATAATGCACAATCGAGTGTGAAGGTTCATCATAATATAAATTGAGGGTGTGAAGGTCTCAAAAATTAAATAAAAGTACTAAAAGGTATATGCGTTGGGATACCAAAAGTATTAAAAATATAATAAATGAATTTGATAAATTCATTTGAGAGGTGTTATAGCATAGATAATGGAAGGCATTATAGAGTCGAACTCTATTAAGAGTGACTTATATCTTACATATAAAATTGGAAATAGTCTTACAGCTTGACTCTATATGAGAATAATAAAATTATAAACAATACTATTATAACGATAAAACGATACCAGCCGGGTATAGTGGTAATCTAATTACTCATTATATTCTGGTTCGGGAGGAGTATGTGCTAGCACTTCTGTGTTAATATATACTCAGAACCATGTTTTAGGGCTACGGCTCTAGATAATGGGAATCTGATGTGTTAGAGGCTTGCTTCTATAAAATGTCGGATTACAACTTTCCGAAATTGATTTGGATTATTTTACCGAGTTTAGAGGTGGCGAAGCTCGATACCTAAATATGGATTATTATCGACTTAGCAGAGGTGTTAACACACTTTTGCCGCAATAATGCGTCCTTTACTGTGTATGAGTTTGTTCAAAACTCAGACTTGTATAGAGATGCTTATTGTAAGACAATATGACGTCTTGTGACGGTTGTAAGAGATGGCTGCGGCACTCTTGGGTCTAAGCGACTGTGCTTATTACTAGTAATAATGCGTAGCGTGGTGAACCGTAGAGTTGCTGCGACACTGTTCGCTGGAGCTTGATGTTTGTTGTCTACCCGATGGTTATTCTTTAATGAGGCTATCACCGGGTCGGTCATTTCCATGTGGTGGATAATTGTGTACTTCGTGACTGTATGAACTCGTATTATGATCTGGGTTGATGGAGGACCTTTGCTAAGATATTGTCGTTTGCTACGATATCTCGTGCGCGCTTTGGGTGGTAGCCCAACGGTTGTGCCTTGTGTTGTGGTATGACGCTTATCTTATTAGATTTGCCCAAGTCGGATCCCTCTATTCGGGATTGCAGACTGTCTGACCTCTTATGATTTTTAAATAGTAAATGATGGCCAGTAGAGTTGCCCCCATTTTGAAATATTAATGGCAAGTTGTTATTGGGTGATGCAAATCTGATCGATGACCACAGTTTACACTACAAGTTCCTGAAGTATTGAATACTTATTTGAATATATTGTAATTTTTGGCTAAGTCCGCTTTGTACATGGTTGGTGGAGCATATGCATTTCCTCATGCGTGGTGGTAGCTGGCGGGAGCTGAGCTCTCAAGGCTGCGGTAGCAATCGCACAACGTGGGACCCCATCCCTTGAGGAGAGTATGACACTCACAATGCGCTCTGCAGGCTGAAGCCTGTGCTGACTATGACAAGGTGGTAATGCCTTATTTTACACTTGACAGTGTACAACATACAATCATCGATTGCATTTGTGCTTACGCACTAACAACGAGCCCAGAGCTCTTTTTGCTGGTTCGCCAGTATTTTGTTGGATTCCAATGGCCAATTTTTGTCCCTTTCGGGGGGAGTGCAATTGTTGGTCGGCACTCACCGCACACGGCGGGGTGCCTTGTTGGAGCCGTGTGCCTCCCCACATTTTTTTTTTTATATAAAAATGAGGGGAGCGATATACTCTTGTATTGGGTATTTTAGAGTTTAATGATTGTAAACCCTTTACAAGAGCTTTTCCTTTTTATTTTGTTAATTATTTTAATTCATTTAACTTCATTTAGAAATTAAGTCTAATTATAAGTCTTCTAAGACTTCGACATTCTTGATAAATATTATTCCTTCAAATTTATAACCTAAAAGAATCTGATTACTACAAATATAACACAACGTAGAGAATATCCTAACTAGACGATCACAAATATAAATTACTGTTGGCCAAGTAATATAATTAACCTTTGGAAGGATCATGGTTTTATAATTCTGGTTATTACACTAGTCTATGAGTGATAGTGTATTATTCAGAAGATGCATGCCTGAATGTAGAGATGCATGTAAGTTTGAACGATGGAGAGTTTGTGGAGAGAGAGTGAGGCGAGGTAGAGTGATTTGTTTTGATGTGAGGAGGGGGAGATGGTTACAATAGGAAATCGGTGAGGATACCTTTTCTATCGAAATTTGGTGTGACCCAAAGTATCTTTTCATTGGCGATATCGCTGATGCAATCGATTAAATGTATGAGACTGACAATGACATTCGATGAGTCATGTACTTGTCATGTGTGAGATATCGAACATCATTGTCATTTCCATAGATGTTTTGATGTTCGATATCGAATCACTTTGTAGCGCATGTAATTTGGATAATCACCTGATCATTCGAAGATATCTGTAAATATAACTAACTCCATATTGTGAATGGTTCCCTCCTTTATTTTAGTTTAACGTCATACATACATCAAGTTTTTCCTCTGATTTGTATCTCAAATAAAAATACTTCAATAATATGTTAATTTCGGTCTCAGTCGGAGAGGGATACTCTCTATTAAGCAACAGCGATATTCATATCGTTTATTTCCCCTGGTAGCAGCGGTTAATGAGGCGAAAATGACACACGTTCGTATCCACGCGCAATACCGTTCTCGCTAAAATAAATACTATTTCCGTTTACACAATATATCGATATGATGCGGAAGGAAGACAGAGAACGTATTGATGATTTATTTATTATTTATTTTAGAAAGGTTATTAAGCAGTTTACAAGAATTGTTTCTTCTTTCGTTGTATAATAGTTTCTTAGTAGATGTTACTAATACTCGACTATAAGAGCCACCGCAGATTGGCAACTTTCTGACATTTTATAAAAGTTGTTTTTTTTTCAAGATACTGGCAAAGATCTGCACTTTTAATATTTCGAAATGGTCATGATTTTTGCTGGTAAACTTTTATGGAGTGATCCCTCTAAATATTACCGCTATATGGTGAGCAAGTTTTAGTTGCCGTGGGTGGGCACACTGGGCAACTAAAAGTTGCTTAATGTATATAACTCCCATACAAGCTCATAGGAAATGAGGCAAGATACAAAAAGTTGCCAATCTGCGGGAACGCTTAGGGCTTGTTTCAAAAATGTTAAGCAATATACATAATTTGCAGTGATCATACAAATTGACATTTTATGTAATACTAATTGTTTTGATAAAAGAAATAAAGAATGTAATGTATAAATAATTGATACAAGATACGTTAAAACAAATTACATTGAAATAATCTACCTTAATTCAACAAATCCCGTTGTAACGATGCCGTATAAAATTGAGGAATCCAAACAATTTGTCAATGTCACTGAAAATTTCACCTGATCAATAACGAAACGGATTCGGTCCTAAGTAAATTACAACTTTCATTATTAACGGATTCCTCCACGAAAGTATAAGTTAAGTAATGGATCACGATGTTGAAAATAAACGGCACCCAACTAAAAATTAGTCCTAACGCGTAACTTACAACGACAGCCTTTCCAATTGATTAGAGTTAAAAGCATTCATTTTATCGTTGTCTTCCATCAAAGTTCTCATTAATATAGAGTATTTTAGTTCATTTAAAATATTCCTGGCTGGATACTTGCCTGTTTGGTAGTGATCATAACACCAGACCAAAAACTTTTAGCTATAGTTAAAGGTGAAGGAAGATTTGTACTTTAGAAATATATAACAGTGGAACGCTACATATTGTGTTTTAGTTTACTCCTAGATAATTTGTAAAAGAGTGTATTTCTTTAAAATTGAAGACATCTTGCAAATCCTCGTCGTATCCATCCAACGTCTCGGATAAATGCAACAATTGTTGGTTCGTAGCCTTCAACCATTTATACAGCTAATGCCGTCGGCGGCGCCACTGTCTCGGGATTTACAGCGGATTTCAGTTTAAAACCCGTAAAATGTTCCATTCGAGAAGCAAATACAAAGTAAAACTCGTTTTGACGGAACAAATCCTTTGAGGCGTTACGTTTCTGCCACACGAGCTTTATTTGCGTTTGTAAAATTATTTGATGGTTGTGCTAATTATCCTATCATTTATTTATCTACAGTCCTGATAAACTTTTTAACATCATCAATCTGTATTAGTGCCTTTCCCGATGCCTTATTCCACGCAAATATTACTTACATTTATTTTAGATGCTCTTTCGTTAGGATATAAGCGCATTGCAACTTCAATTCAATTTATTTCACTGAAGTAGTTCCGGTATCTAAAAGTCATCAGGGAGTTGATGAAAGTCAAACAGGATGAAGTGAGCAGTAACACAATTAATTCGTAGTTCAGTGGAAAGCTTGAGGTAGCCGATCTCACTGTTTACTGGAGTGTCGATGGGAAAGGACTAACTTAGTATAAGGTCCAATATGAAATGTGCAGAATATGAATGTACATTTTATTAGATCTCTGACTCAATGGAAATTTAATGCCTGTAAAAGTTCCGTGTATGAAATAAACATACTTATAGAAATTAAACTAGTTATAGTGATTCCTATAAAATATTTTATGCCGCACTCAGAGTCATTAATTGGTCATGAAGGGATTACTTAATTTTTTTTTTTAGTTTTTTTAGTTTTTTTTCCTATAATAGAGATCAAGAGTTGTAGCTTTTACATATTTTGAGAAGTAGGTATTTGATTTTCTAAATATCAAATAAGAAAGAAGATAATGCTAAGATCGTTAATAATAGAAATCTTTAATCTATAACCATCTAGATCACATGCTGAAGATCTCATTAAGAAATAATTCAATAATTTTCATATTCAAACCAAAGAAACTATATCGATGTAAAACAGTGTATCTACAAGACTTAATTTAGCTACAGTTTTTGGAATAAGTTGAACACGACATGTGCTCGATGTTAACACAAAATTCAATATAAACACCACTTTTACTGCTTCCCCAGTTTCACGTAAAAGTTTATTTATCAACTGGCAAGTTAGCGTGAACTAAATACGTGCTGGAAAATGTCGTGGTCACTTCACATTAAAGGAATTACAACGCCCGTGCTGCAGTAGATATTGAGAAATACAGATATAGACTTGAGATTTAAACTGTAGTAAGATGATCTTACAATAGTTTATGATTGTTTAGTATTGTCTACTTACACATTTTTAACCTAGATAACATATGTTAATGATCAAGGAAAACGAAAAATATAGATTTGACGACACACACTGTATCTTTCTTAGAACATGTTGTAGTAGTTGGACCCATGATAGGCTCCATTTTCTGCAACTCCACGACTAGCGCGTATTTTGCGTGACTTGTAACATATCTTTGAATTTCTTCGCCAATGTGTACAGACATCACGATGTTTTCCTTCACCGTAAGAGCGTCGGGTAAATATGTACATATGAAAATCGAAAATCGAAAAACATTGGTACATAGCGGGATTGGAACTCAGGACCTGGAGTTTACAAGTCAAGAGCCACCAACGCTCTTTGGAACATGTAACTAAAGTTTCTTGTAAATATTACTTTTTTTATAATGTAAAAGATAACAAGATTTGTAGAGTATAAGGAGGAAAGTGCGACATGCATGAAACGGATGCAACGAAGCGTCTTGATGTCCTATGTTTTATCTCGCGAGTAACAAAATTCGGCGTGTGGAATATAAATGTGACATTTATGCAAACTGAAGCCGCACAATAGGATTCCCTTTAAAACAAAGCATTCACATGTCATGTTAAATTTAAAAAACCTTGACCATTTGACATTTCTAAGTTTCGTGTTCGATTTAGACGTTGAAAGAGAAAGACATAGAAATGGCTATAGTGTATACGGTTGAAGGACAAAAAATGCCTTAGATTACGTCATATGTATGTTGTGCGTGCATCACTTTATGGCTTTAAACCAGTAAAATCATGTCTCAAGCCTGGGACGTATAAAAAAATAGTTCAGCGAAAATACGCTTGGAGCGCCACAATATTGTATGATATGGACCCAAACAAACAAAATCGTATACGGAGAAAGGGACCAAAGATCTATGTCTTTGTCACTTTACATATATATTTCGTATAAAAGTGTCTCAGTCGCTGTCAGTATGATATATGTCATGTCTCATCTGCTCCTTTTCATCTATGGATATAGATGAACCACATAGTTTTTGATAGTCCATGTCTACTATATTGCAAATATGGATTTTACTTCTGTAATAAATATAAAAAGTAAAAAATAATTAAAATTTAAGGAAAACCATTACACGAATCTTGTATCATCCGAATTTTGATAAAAAGAGATTAGTCGGTAGTCAGTGTCACGGATAAAGAAAATTAATTTATAAAAATAAAAGAATACCATTAAGCAGAAACGTCTAAATTAATTTCTAAATTATCATCAATTCTTTTTCTTTATTTAAGTCTACCTGAGTTTCATTTTGGATACGCCCCGGGGATGGAAATACTGAAGATACGGGTCCGAAGTAATCAGATTGTTTAAATATTTATTTAGAACTGGCAGTACCAGTAAAACTCTATTTATAAACTGAAGAAAAATACTTGTAATGAAGTACGGAGTATGAACGTTGAAGACAATTGTACTAGCATTAACAATCTACTACAATAATATAGCTTAAGCAATAATAAAAAGAATGTAACTATAACTATGGGTCCACTCAACTATATCTGGACTTTTATTGCATCTAGACAGTATCTCAATAAGCTCGTATGTGGCCTAGATATTAATAACGTCTAATTCGCTTGTCGATATGGAATATATGTAAAGTGTAAACCAATGTAAAGGAATCGAACATCGGACACGGACATCAAGACAATAATTATGATGGCTAGTCTCTTTGTAGATAAGAAGGTAATAGAGAAGTAAAGAAAAGAAATAAACACAGCATTGTAAGGGCCTTTACTCCACGCTCGAATTTTACAATGATTTGGAACTGTACGACATAAACTACAACTTTCATAATAGTTACGAGGATCAAGGATCAAATCCATTCGAACCTCTACTTCTTTCCTTTTCTATTTTAATTCTTTTCTCTCTTACGGAGGTTTTATTCAACTGTATTCCATATCTACAATAAGTTCTAAAAACATTTTCAAAGAAGACGAGAATGAGTCGGCGTATAATGCTGAATATAAATGTTCTTATGTAAAAGAGTCGAGTTTTCGTTTCGTTCTCGATGTGAAATGATTCGAAACTGGACGGGAAATAAAACACTCGCAGGCACAACGAGCAATATTTCAAATATTTATGTCACTCTCTGATCACTTGGAGAATTTTTATTCAACGACCCATTTTTAGAGCATTATCGAATACGAGAGATTGCATTTTACGGGACGTGATAGAGACCTTTTTAAATCTCTGAATGAAACTTACTGAATTCATCCAAATTAAAGTTTTTAAAAGAATGTTTGTTTGCTTACATGTTTTAGAAGTGAAGCAATAATGTTGGATTACAAAAAAAATATGTACTTATTTTTTTTTTAGGGAAAAGTAAAAGCCTTGCGTAAACGTGACCCGCAACTTCATTGTTTGAATACGTCTTCAATAAATCTACGATTCTTCGAAATTTGTCGACGCAAGTAATACTTATTTCACATCACATTTATTGCGCATGTATTGCTAAACAGTTCGGTTTGTTCGGACCAACTTTATTTATGGTCTTACTGAGAAATCATTTCTTCAACAATACCTAACTTCATAATTATTTAATTTCTTAGAAGGTTCAATCTTAGGAAATGATTTTATTTTAGAAATAAATGAACAATTCAGAACCTTAATATATTACGAGTAGATAAAGTTGTTCGAAAAACATTTTTTTTATTTTTTTTTACAAGAAAAGGGGGCAAACGAGCAGCCGGAACACCGAGGTGATCATCGACGCCCATGGACATCTGCAATACCAGAGGAACCACAGATGCGTTGTCAGCCTTTTAAAGAATTATTTAATCTACTTCTTATACTTCGCAATAAAATTGCAATTTTGTTATAAAGCAAAATAGTTGATTGTATTTAGATTAAGCCATTTATTATTTCACTTTGCGAGATGCTTTGTAGCGAGAGCACACTGTACATAAATTTGAACGTGGCTTTGCATTTTAAAGCGGCGTCATCTCACGGAGCTCTTCAAGAAAAATCAATCTTTGAACAAAAACATCGTTTATAAGATTAGGTATTATAGTTTGTGGTTTACTATTTTGTTATTTTATAGTTAATTTTGCACCTAAATCGTATGTTAATAACACAATTTTTTACTTTTCTACGCCGCGTACTAGAGAAACATACAATAGGTAAACGTAATCTAGATTTTTTTTACTTTTTAAATTAACCTATAGCCAAATTAACAAAAGAAAATTAAACAGATACGATTATTTACGTTGCAAATCGATTTAATGTTTAAAAACCTAATACGCAATACTGGTGTAACTGAAGTTTTGTATTTTCTACATGACATTTTCATGTCAATTTTCTGTAAACACTGAGACGTATAAAATAATGCAAATATAACATGAAACATTTTTACGATGTCCGTGTAAATATTTAAGAAGGATGATTACTTCAGACCGTATACCTTTGAATATTTAGCCTACGGCCATCTCTTTTTTGGATACGAATATTATGAAACAAGAAAATCGTCATTTCAAAAATATAATGTGTACTTTCGAAACGAAAATATCATGCATTTGACTATCAAAATGTAATTACTTAAATTAAAATAAATTTCCGAGATTTCAATAAATCTTTTCTTAAAACAACACAATAACAGAGTTCCTTAATATCTTCCTTATCAAAGAAATTATTAAATAATTTAATTTACTTTCGAAAAGATAATTTAATTATAACTTATAATTGGATTTGTCAGAAAATGATAACATTTTCTTTTAAGACAAGAAGGAATTTTATTTCCTTGTTGAAATTTTAATACGTGAATATTTATTTTATGATAACAAAGAATATTTTTTCTTAAAGAAAAAGAGATTAACTGAGAAAAAAACAACTCTACGGCGTCACGCCAGCGGTACCTGGGCCGGACGACGGGTCGGCGGCCAATCGGCAAACAAAATATTGTCAATTTTAATCCTATTACTTTAAATTATTTTTTTATGATCGTAACTGAGCCCAGAATAAACAAAAATAAACGTTTTTGATTACAAAAACTGACTTACAAATACGCGCTAGTCGTGGAGTTGCGGAAAATGGAGCCCATCATGAGTCGAACTACATACATACAAACTGACTTAGTTTTTCTCCTCCATAAATTTAATGTATTTTTAACTTAGATATAAGTTACATTAAAAGACGAAAACAAGTTGTCACTTCAACGTGACATCGTGTATCCTACGTCAGAGTCGGAACCCGCGGACACGTGCAAGTGACAATGTTTAGAGTCGCGTCACAACCCTACTGCGGTCAGATGTAATATAGACTGAAGATTCATTAATTATTGTGTTACGTTGAGAGTTAGAACGGACTAACATCTGTATTTAACTTGCATTCACATCATGACTTTAGGTGGCAAAAAATGGGAAAACAAAGTACATTCGAGTCAACAAGTGGTCAAACATAAATTAGACGCGAGGCAAAAGTTATCAAAACAAAAACTCGGAAATGATCTGTCGGGTAGATATGACACGTTTCTCATCGCTTTCGCGAAACTAATAACTGAACATTCCGACGTAAAACAGTGAAAGTGATATCGTGTATACCTGTATTTATTTACAGGGAAATACAATAGGTCCTATAGCTTTATATCATTTATTATAATCGAGAGATTCCAATCCTTTTTTGTAAACTGGATAATAGATACATAGTGTATTTAAACATAAAATACACAATATGATGTATGAAGAAAACAAATTAAATTAATTGTATGCTCTTGTTAATGATTTTTCTCGCTTCGAGCATTCGGGCCGCGGGTTCCCTTACAGTAAAGATAAGCGGGAACAGGGCGAGGACACTGGAAGAGACAGTAAAACGCTATCACTGTTCTGCTTCGGGAATATTTGAATATTTAATTTTACGATCCTACAGTCCAGTAATTAAGCTTTTAAGCGAAAAATTCTCAATTACGTAAAATGATCCATTATTTCGATTTTATTTACAATGTCTTGTTTATTTTTTACCTCAATTTTATTAAACTTACGCTTTAAAACACGTTCGCTGCAGCAACGATTTTATTCTTTCGATTCCTGCGATACGAGGCGTTATCGACCCCGTAGAAATACTCAACACTTTGCTTACCCAGACACGTGCAAGTTGTTTTAGATCGACTTTAGCAGTGAACGTGTTAATCACACATTAACTAGACTTAATTTAAACACTTCTGTTTACACTTTAGAATCATCACCATGTAAGAATTTAAAATTCGTAGTTTTTTGATCATCATTTTCAGAACAAAGACTTTTGGTTTACAAGTTTAAAACATATTGTTAAGTTGTTTAGAAATATGCACATAAGATTAACTACAATTCCTAAAGAAAAAAAATATAAATTAATGTCGAGTAATGTTTTTCGTTCTTAGATTTTATTATTTAACAAATACACTATAGTTGCAAAGGAAGGCAGTTTATGGTCCATATAAAATGCGCACGTATTGTGCTGGACCACGGTATGCACTCGGTCAGCACCGCGGTCCATTAGGACTCGTAAATCACCGCAACTACATGATCATTGGAGAGAGCATTCTAGGTTATTGTGTACTATAACTTTGAAGATTCTAACACAATAAATGCTTCCACTAAATTGTTAACTATCGTTTATAGATGGCGCTGTACTGTAATTTATATATTTCGTAATTCCCTACGAAGTTTTTAGTAAACATGTTTGTTGGACAACTCATTAATTAAAATGAGCACACAAAAATGCTTTAATTGATAAAAAATTATGAATTTAATGTTACTTAAAAGCTTAATTTAAAATGACAAGTAATTTGACTTACAAGCTCGAGCAGTATTTTGTTGTAAAGCGTTAAATAAATTAATTATTCAAATAACACAGATAACATTTTACTGTCCGTTTCGCTTTATGTTCTTGGTTATTTCTTGTCGTAACTTTAATGTATGAGAAAACGAATTTCAGCGCGCGAATAAAAAAGCTCTTACCACTGGATTACATTAGCGAGGTGCGTTGAAAATCTATAAGTAAACTTTGTTTAACAAAGTATTTAGTAAATAAGTAACTGAAATATTGTCTAAGTTTTTAAAACATGTCATTACTGTTTATTATATTCTGTCTATTCTATTGAAAGCAACATGCTTAAAATAAATTCGAAAGTTACATGTTTGTAATTTGATTTTTTTGCAAGATCATTTTGCAAGGATGTAAATATTATAATTAAAACATGTAATTTGCGTCAACATTTAATTTTTATTTTAAGAAGGTTGAAACAATAAAGTTAAGGGCTGACAGGCTTCACGATGTGCCATAAAGCATCAACGGGCTCGCGTAAACCGTCTCCAAAGTTATTAACTTTAGATTGCAATAAAGTGAATAGCGCCATCCCTTACAGCGGTATTACACATTATACAGTGTACGAAATAATTTCAATATTCTACAAGCAATTACATGCCTTAATGCTCTTGTGTTTAGGCTAATATTCCTGTCAATGTTTAGAAAAAGGGTGTTGTGTTTATGGCAATGTTTAGTAGTATAATATCCCTTTTTATGATGTAAGAATGACAGGGCTTACGCATGAAGATATTTTAACTTTTTTTTTAGTATTTAACAGTTTATGTCGTCATTTATGTTTGTGTGGTTCTAGGCACATTATAAAGAATGCTTAAGTTACAAGATTCTCGTACTTTATAAACAAGGCAATTGTCTTCAACTTGTTTTACTTTTTCTGAAGTATACTTACTACTTAGTATAGTGAAACAGTGTTAGAGTCCGCTTCAACATCTTCGCACGACTTGGCCGGCTCGCCCGCTGACATACCACGACTTCACAGAAGACAGGCGTTTAATAGTGTCTATGGGCAGCGGTCGCTTCGCTACTTCTGCGAATCCAGGCGGCCGCTTGCTCGTTTGCCACTTTATAATATAAAAAAGTGAGTTCCTCTTTACGTGTCAAGCGAATTTGACGATTCAAACTCTATTGGATTATAAATTTCGTCATTGAATCGTAACATAATACAATTCAGCTCTGAAATATTTGGTATCCGCTTCGTATCGCGGCTTGCGGTAAGCGCATATCATATCCGACCGATTCTCAATAAAGCTCAACTACAAACTGAAACTAATCCTTATTAATCGTATCGTATTGATAATTATGAAATGCACCAATACCAGTGGTTGAAAGCATTGAAATATTGATAAATAGGATTAATTTGTGTATGCTTTTTACAGTGGTAGAGCCCGCTTTAACATCATCGCACGAATTATCCGGCTCGCCCGGTGAAATACCACGACCACACAGAAGACAGGCGTCAAATGGAAGCAATTCCGTGTTTCGTCTGACGAGTGTGGTGCCGGAGGCCTAATTTTAGTCTACTTTCTCTTCCTATCATTTCCTTATAAGGAATTGATGGGAAGGTGAAGTGGATTGGCGGGTGAAGGGACGCGTTGGAAGAGGTATTATCCTCTTACTGTGCGTCTCCTCCTCCGTAGATTAAGGGTAGGCAACGCATCTGCAATTGCAGATGTCTAAGGGCAGGGGTCTATTATCCTGTTAGTCACCTGGTAGTCGTTTGCCACTTTGTATTATAAATAAAAATGCTCCAAGTGTATGTATAATACAAAAAGGTGACAAAATATTGTGCTTAAAGTCGTACATTTTAGATTAGAACTGAAAGACAACTTAATTTTTATAAAGAATACTTACTCAAAAACTTTTAGATTAGTAATAATAACTTAAACGGCATACATTTTCTACATAATCCGCCGTTTTAAAGTCGCCATACATTCTCTTTGAACGTCAGGAAACGTTTTATGAAAATTAATTTGGTGTCTGCGCGGAACATCACATAATCATGACTAAAGTTTTTGCAATTAATTGAAGAAGCCTTATCTTCACAACTTCGTCAGAACTTCATTGTGTAAGCTTAAAGCTCGGAAACTTTCTCGCTCAAATACTATGAATTTTTCAATCTAACAATGTGTGATTAATTATACTTCAAAATTTGCTATTTAAGGTCGCATTTGCTATCATCAGCTTACCATACCACCCTCCACTAAAGAGCTCAGAACCTACCCTTTTTAGGGGTGACTAGGCTATAGTTGCTGGCCCAGTTCAGGTTGATTTCGCTCACACATATCTTTGAATTTTTGCTCTTTTTTTCCTTCAAAATCAATGCAATATTATTTTATTATTAAAGTCTAAATAAATTCATGCCCTTGTAACGCGATGGTGTAATATTACTTCAAACTTAAGCTAGATAATAGGATGTCTAAGTTCTTTTTCATATAAACTTCTAATTCATGTTATAGCTCTTCAGTTTATTGAAGTAAATAAACCTTTTAATATAAAGTTACGCTTACGTTAACAAGAAAACTTTTGTGTACAGAAAGGTTTTACGAGATTGTTATGTTATCGTTTAACAAAGAATTTGTTGAAGTAACCTTAATAATGAAGCTCGTATATGTTGCAATAATTTGACTTAGATACTGTAGAGTTTTTGAAACTCATATTCATACTGTAAATGATTGACAGTCAAACCGAGTAACCAACCTACAGACGAGCTACCATAAGCGAGAAATTTGGATTACAGAGAAACCTCTATAAGCAAGACAAATATCGCGATCCCTTGTATTCTTGCTTATCCAGGTTCAACTGTATTATTATTAACTAGCGACCCGCCCCAGCTTCGCACGGGTGCAATGCCGGTACTAAATACACTACAGAAAAATTGTTGTATATAACAGCCATAATAATCGTAATTGCACCCGTGCGAAGCCGGGGCGGGTCGCTAGTTATACATATAAACCTTCCTTATGAATCACTCTATTTATTAAATAAAACCGCATCAAAATCCGTTGCGTAGTTTTAAAGATTCAAGCATATATAGGGACAAACATAAAAAGGCGTTATTGTTTTATACTATGTAAGGATAAGGATAAGGATAAGGAAAGATTAGTATTTTTGTATATATCGTAATAACTCAAAAACTACTGGGCCGATTTCAAAAACTCTTTCACCGTTAGAATGCTACATTATCCCCTATGAACATAGACTATATTTTTTTAACACGGATGAAGCTGCGATAAACAGCCAGTAAGAAGATGGTTATGTATTCATAGTCAATCTAGTTTTAGTAAAAGTGTTTGTTTGCTAATTTTAAGACCTGCTTTCAGATGGTTTTGAATTAAAGGTTTAATTTCACTGACATATGTGTTTAAATGAAAACTGTAGAGTACTTTTAAAGGCTACAGTCCGGTCTTGGAATGCCGCCAGAACGCATCCAATAAGTCGCTTCCGTGCGAATACGTAATACTAATACGTTTTGCTTTTATTTACGAACTATATTTTTTGTTACTCTAAAAATATTTTTATTTACTTTAACAATACACTTTTATTAGAACAGTCCTGTAAATTAAACTAGGAAAAGGAATAGTAAACTTTTGATCTATCAAAAAATTTCTATTCAAAGAAATCCTTATTTAGTTAAATTCTACATTTTATTAATTTTGTTGTTTCTCAATTTGACTCAATATAACAAACCAAACAACATTTCATATTTCAACTGAATACCGATAGATATAGATAAATTATAATTCTTTATAGAATACATAAATCATATCAGAATATAGATATGTCCTGGATGCCGCTGAGCATGACACATAAATAATATAGAGTCGACGTGCGCCTGCTGAAATATTAGACCGGAACATACTACTGAAAACTATGACATCATAGTTCGAACTGTAGAAACGTCCGTATCAAAATACTGTAATACACTTAAAAAGGTTTATTCCTGGGCTGATGAACATGGACAGACAAAGGTACATTGTAACTTTGAAATAAAAGAAAATCAGTTTTTCTTTTTTTTTCTTTTATAATCTATGTAAACCTAATAAGTATATTTGTTTTTTTTTTTTAATATTGACTGGTGTACAAGTCAATGCTTCATAACTGTTTAATAATACTTGTAAAGTGTTTCATGACCAGTGGCAGTGGTGAGGCAAGTTGTGACTTAAGTGCATCCGGTGTTTAACAACTTCCGGTGCAGTTAGCCCTGCAGCCTTCCAGTTATGTCTCAACTTTAATACATTGTTTCAGGATGTTAGACATCTAAAGTTTTACCTCCACTTGTATGGAAAGTTAAATCTTGTATATTTAACTTTTCAGCTCTTGGTATCAAACATTTTGCGAATGGAGAGTAGCTGTTAAATATATATTTTAAGAAAAATATAATTTAGCGCCATCTATCAAAATAATTACGCTTAGAAGTTTAGTCGTCATAGAAATTACCACACTGAAAAATAGTACTTTTTTAAATATCAATTAGTATTACACGAAAACACTTCAAGTAAACATTTTTATATCAAAAACTTTAATAAATAAAAATGCATTCCAATGTTGAACATAAAAAGATTGTGTTTTATACTTCAGTTACATAATACTGTTATGTAAGTGGGTCTACGTAGACCATTGTTCGGTTAAAAATATTTTTATAAATGCATCCAACAAAAGCTTAGAACGCGCTCGGTTTTAAACTTCATAGTATAGTTAGAACTTCTCAAACAACTGCGCGCATTAAAGTTACATAAATCATCTTATAAATCTAAAATGTACGGACTAAAGTTAGAAGAAAATGGTTACATTTGTTATCACACTTTGAATAGTTTTAAGCTTTAACCTACTTACTCTATAATTTATGCAAAAAGTACGACATTCCAAAAATGATTATTTTATTTTCTTACGTGGTTGACCTATCAAATAATAAGCGCCAAAAGTTAAAATTTAGAATACTAATTCAACCACGTGGTCGTAGGTTCGACATTCATTTCAGTATTGTCGAGAAATATTTCCTAGGACAACCCTTAGCTTAGTTGACATTGTTCCACTATTTTTAAACATATTATTTTCCATTAACTTTCCTTGATTGAATTATTCCGCTTTTAAAAAACTATACTAATTATAATGTCCAATGAAAACTACTGAATATTGAAAAGATTCAACGATAAAGTAAACAAACACGACTTCAGTCTTTTCACGCAAACTGGAACTTAAGTCTACAAACATCGTAGGCGTAATTTTTGTGTGGCGTGACCCGTTAAATGTCTCAGTAATGTGTATTAGAAAATTTGTATAAAATTTTTAATTTACATCAAGCAAAAAATATAATAACTTCATAACAATAATTTACTTTTAAAATCACACTACTGGAGGTTTGCCCAAAGTACATGCGCTACAAAGCGATTCGATAGCGAACATCAAAAATGCATGGAACTGACCAAGACGTTCGATATCTCACACGTGACAAGCACATGACTTATCAAATGTCGTTGTCAGTTTCATAAATTTTTGTCGATTCCATCAGCGATATCGCTAATCGAAAAACACTTTGGGTAACCGCACTGGATTATTTTATCTTAGAGATTATAATAAACATTTAATTTGTCAGGATTACAAAATGAAGTAAACACTGAACCCAAGGTAACAGGAACTATACTATTTTTGAAAACAAATAATGCTACGATGTACTGTACATTAAGTAAATAAACAAGTAGTAAATAACAACTAACAATAATGTAATTAAATACTAGACTAAGCTGCAACTGCTAAGATACAATGTACTATTAAATAATATTTTTAGCTGTTCCTAGAAGCAACGCTCAATGTTGAAGAAAGTGCGGACACGAAAGAGTAATATTCATTGGCTGAACACAGCGGAGTTTCCACTTGTTCCAGAACAGATAATTTAGAAAAATCAACATTATATTTGCATTTCTCATCATTATAAGAAACCATGGGTACAAAATTATGTCCCCACAAAATGTCAGTTTCTGTAAAACTTGCTCTTGCTTGTACCGGTTGTCCTGTCGATTCTATGATACCTTCAAAAACTGCTAATATTTCCATTTTACAACAAAGTAAATCCGCTGCAGACATATTATAAAATGGACTATGTTCATCTATCACGTGTACGACATGCACCGGCCACAAAAAGAACACTGGCTCGCACTCGATAGTCTCAACTTTTAGTTCTATCTGCTCCGCGTTCAATAGATCGTCACTATCCGTATCCCACTTTAATAAATAAGCAGTTGGCTTAATATTAAGTATCCTAGATTTCCTAATATCACCGACTCTAAATATAAGACAGAGTTGTCCATCCCGCAATGTTATCACTGAGTATTTGCTGAATAGGATCGTCCGGGTCCTGGCTCGAGGTCTCGTCAATTTAGCAAACAGTATGCCGATCATAATCGACTGGAATGCGCTGCTAACGATGCATTGTAAGCACATTGCGGTTATTGTCTGCGGACACTCTAATGTGATGGCTCGCCGGCCGTACGCAACAGTTGTGTGAACTTCTACACTGAACAGAAACGTCGATGTGAAACCATAAATGTTTTCAATGCACGGAATAAATTCTGTACTGTTTAAGGTCTGTAGTAGATTTGCTTCGAGAAAATCTCCGTGAGTGTAAGAAATGCACCAGTAAATAAGACCAAATAGTAGCCAGTTTGAGGTAAAAGCTAAGAAGAATGAGAGTAGAGTCCATCTCCATCTTGCTTCGACAAGGTTGAGGAAGCAGTTTGAGAAAATGTTAGAGTCTTGTTTGCGGTAAACATTGATCTCTCCAGTTTTTAGAACAGCTCTTTCATGTCGTATATTTTTCTGATTATAACTGAGAGATCCTGCAAAGATTAAAATAGTTTAAGAAAATACCTTTAAACAAAAATGTCATATTCTGAACAAAACTTACTGCTTATTGGACGATATACTCCTGGGACGAGAGAAGCTATTTCTTTCACATCATTCGTATGATTAAATTTTGTTTTGTCACCGTGTTCGAATTTAAACATTATGCTGCAACAAACTTTTTAATGATTTAATATTATTACCTCAAAACAGAAGAATTAAAAGAAGTTAGTTACAAAGCAATAACTACCAGGGTAAAAGAAATCTTATGATATCATTCAACAGCCGAATAATTGATGAACAAAAATATCAGATACATTGCGAACTCGTTAGGCAATTTCACTGATTCACAACTGGAAGCCAACAATGTTTATGAGACAGTACAAGATAGATAAGATAACTACGTAGAATATAATACAAATAAAAATGATTCCAAGCCAGATAGGAAGTAAACAATGATAATTGTTAGGCTTAAAATAGATGTTGCTAAAATGTTTAAATATAACATTGCAGATTTAAGTAGTCCAGCATTTAATACCAAATCTTTGTGTAAAATCGTATCTTTTGCTTCTTTAGGTGTTTTCGGAGTTTGGGTGCTATCAATACGGTATTTCTTTGGTATGACATAATACGGTTCATGTTCTTTCATCTAGGACAATCTCTTCTATCGAAATGCATCTACAAGTCAGCGTTGAATGTTAAACTTATTCATTAATGTTTAAGATTAGTGTGTTTGTTGTTGATTTTCTATTATTAGGAATGAAATTTGTGAACTTACCAAATTTGAACCTAGAACCTTTCGTTTTTGCTAGTTCTGTGTGGGTGTTTCTTCAAGGATTATCAATATTTGTTCAGTAGCATTTTTTCGTGTAAGCAGTTTACATTTAATTGCCGCAAAGTATTACATACTTTAGATTCTTATCTAAAGTTAAGGCTTTGTATCTAAATCTTATAAGACTTCAATTTAAGTATTTTACGCATACTCGTGAGAGAAACTTTTCAATTATTCTTCAAACTAATTAAGATGGTTGTATCAAATGATTTAATTATCTTTTCTATACACGTTAGACGTTTCATTCTAAATCTATTTAAAATCGTCCAATAAAGAATTTAATGCATAAAAGAATAAATCACCTAGCAAATATTGAAGTTACCTATTTAAAGTATTTATAAAAATTAAAATAAAAACCTGTTACAATGTCACTCTATTTACATTCAAAGCAGAATAAATAGATTGTGTATTTAAGATAAAAAACATTGCAATCTTTGAAGGTTAAAAAAGTAAGATAACACAATAATTAGCACGTTTTTTGTGAGTTAGCCCATTACTTTTACGTCATATTACTTACCTTTTACCACACAAGTCTGTATAATCTAACCAGCTGTGGACCGCAATCCGAAATATATAAAAAAACATTATCAGTGGCCTATGTACTTTCAAACTATGATATGCCAAACTCTTCCTTACCAATGGTCGTCATTAGTGATTTTCCTTTACTAATTGTTCCACTGTTAGTGCTGTAGTGCGATAAATCTACTCTAAGCGACCGCTTTTGTAACCATTACGTGACTCTGAGGGCATCACACTCCCAAAACACTTTATTACGACTCATTGGAAACACATAAAACATTTCTCTTCATAAAAATTCAAAGGAATAAATGCCTCTTCTTCCTCAATTGCTGAAAGTCGTATGTCAAAACGACTACAGACAGTTCGCCAGTTTTTCTGACAACTTCGACGTCTATTATTTAACTCCACATTTAAAGTTTAATACTAAAGTATAAAGAAGTCGTAAAATATATTTTTCTATTTATATACAATTTTCTATTGAGAATTATGAGCCATCAATGCTTTCAACATTCAACTTGCTCGCGCGGTACATTACACACCTGAAATATAGTTGGTCTGTGTTCAATTGCTGCAACTTTTATTGCTAAGTTTTGGATATCTTGTCTCGTTTATATTGTTATAATATAAAAAATAATAAGATAGAAATTATTTTATTTTTTATATTTCATTATTTATCTTGCTTTAGCATGTGTATGTTTATTTTAGTTATCTATATATATAAAAGAGTAGAGGGGTTTCTTAAAATCAGCGCACAGCCAAAACTACTAAGTCTAGAG
>QDHC01004451.1:482768-535341 GCA_013186455.1 Papilio dardanus tibullus | reverse complement strand
AATAAGATATAAAACTTTGTTTTGAATTTCTAAACTTCAAGCGGACGAAGTCGCTGGCGACCGCTAGTCTATTTTATAAATGTAGTCAGACAATATTGCAGTACTAAAACCCGAAACTTAAGGACAAAACCGTATGTAAACTGCTGTTAATTTCCCTAACTAATCTTCAATATGTCCACCTCCTCCTTACACCGTCTCCTCAATCCTGAGGGTCGTGACCTCTCCTGACCAACTCTCTAATGGTGTGTTTCCATGCTGTATGGTTTCAATATATTGGTCCTTCGAGTCGGATTACACATTACCCATTCTGCTTAATTTAAATTACAAAGTTCTATAAACGTCTAAACGTATAAACCTCTAGTTTATTGACGTTAAACGTGATCCTTGTTTATGTGAGTTGTAACATTGTAGTGCCGTGTGACGTCATCCAGGACAATAATGGCGGCAGTAAACTATTCTGTTACAAATTAAATTGTTATAGTAATATCTACTTATGAGCTACTGAATCTAGTGCCATAATTAAACAGGAAAATCTTAATATGCTTAAATTCAGGCCGAAATCAATAATTAATCTCAAAACATTTTGCATTAACTTCTTTAACTCATCTAAAGATAACATTAGGAACGAGACACGATGTATTGTTTAGAGGGTGAATGATTTTCAAATCGATCTCAAGGATCAAGTATTTATTTCTGGTAGAAATTACTTTAATTTAGAGTATCTACTATTAATAGAGTTTATCAAAGAAGCAATGCTTTATTTATTAGCACAGTATTCAATACATTACGATGGTCTGACTCTCTGTAGAAGTAATTGTCACAGACACTTTTATAGTCCAAGAGTTGAAGTACTTTACAAACTATAAAGTCATTCGCACTTAATTCAATTCCCAAATGTCGTGTGAGATTTATGTTGAAATTTTCATTCGAAGTTAGAAATTAAAGCCATTAGATGCAGACGGAAAATTCACATATTCAATGTGCTGCTTGAAAAAGATGACGAACTTTAACCCCCTTATTCCGAGAAAATGTTTAAAGTACTGCGTAATACGAGGACCAATAAGTCGTTGATTATACCATACAGGAGGACACTCGGGACTAAATAAGATAGCCCAGGGGTCTCATTGGACCAAATTATGTTTTTTTTTTTTTTTTATATTAAAGAGTGGCAAACGAGCAAGCGGCCACCTTAATTCGCTGTAATAGCGAAGCGACCGCTGCCCATAGACAACTACATTTGCAGATGCGTTGCCTACCCTTAATCTTCGGAGGAGGAGACGCACAGCAAGAGGATAATTCCTCTCCCTATGCGTCCCCTCCCCCGGAAAATCCACTTCCTCTTCCCATCATTTCCTTGTAGGAAAAGGATAGGAAGGGAAGGCGGAATAAAAATTAGTCCTCCGGCACCACACTCTTCAGACGAAACACGGAATTGCTTCCATTTGACGCCTGTCTTCTGTGTGGTCGTGGTATTACACCGGGCGAGCCGGACAATTCGTGCGAAGATCTTAAAGCGGGCTCTACCACTGTTAAAAAGTATCATAAGAAGTACCAGGAAAAAGGATGTTTTGTATTTTGGAATAAATTTTATGAATGTACTAGTACCAAACGTAGAAAGTACAACAATTATAACGCTGATCAACGTTTCGGAATATAGCGGTAAGTGGTTTAGATAACTGAGTTTGCATTGTAGTACTTGTATAAAACATTTTGCTCTCCCTCCCTCTATCTCCCTACTGCTAATCCCATCTGGTGGTGGGCTCGGCTTTCCTAACAGATTGTCTCCACTTCACTCGATCGTTGACATTTTCATCTGAGACTTGAATTTTCCTCTCCCTCTAATGAGATAATTAAATATAATAAACATACTTTAGCTCAAGTCACGTCCAATATTTATGGTATTAAATGAAAAAAAAAATTGTTTTGCACATTACATATCACAGCTCTTCAATTCTGTAATGTCACTTATGTTGATCCAGACAAAAAAGGCCTAGGTCAATGGGGCAACATCAGAAAAGTGGGTACATATTTGGGGTGTTTGAAGTCGGGACTCTTGGACCCGGAGACTTTCCGGCTTTGTCGACACCTATCAACTCGTTTGATAGAGGTCTCACGTGACCAAAAAGCTGGCCTGTATTTGGGGCAACGCATCAGCGTTGCAATTCAACGGGGTAATACGGCCAGCGTTTCGGGAACGTTCCCAGCGGACAGCGATCTGGGACCCATATTTTATTTGTAATACTTTTGTACATATTTAAATTCAGTTTTCATATTTTAGATTGGTATATTATTTCGATATTGAATTATGTCTGTTAAAATATAACATCTTACAAAACATAATTCAATTGAATATTCAATATTATTGTAGATTAAATAAGTCTAAGTTCAACGTCCGCGACAACGTCGTAATTTGATGTTTTAAAACATCAAATTACAGACACTAAAGCAAAACATCGCGAAATGTTTTAAAATAACATGCAGATAGCTGAGAGCAACGCATTACACGCTTTGCTTAGCTTAGAATTAATTCGCCCTTTAAGCTCTGGATGCTTAAAATATTTACAATTTAAATAGTTTAACATCATACTTGACTTTATTTAAGCTCTTAATAAACTAACTACCATTTAAATTTATAATGAACTAACGACTAGTAAATCTCAACTCGTATTTAAATATAATAATTAACTTAACAAACTGAGCGAGTTTTCGTTAGTATAATTTGTGAAGTTGAAATATTAGAACTTTAAGAAAGTTACAACAAGATTGCTTAAGTCAGAATCTTTAGTGTGCCTAAGGGTTCACAGGCACGAGCTGTTTCTAGCATCAGATATCGATCCCAGCGCGCACCATACACGTACCATTGCAGCAAAATCACGTTTGTGAATATATTGTAGAGTTAATAAACAAACAATCAATATGTCAAATTAAAATATGATTAGGTTTCTCTTAATTATCCTTATCCTTACATAGTATAAAACAATAACGCTTTTTTATGTTTGTCCTTATATATGCTTGAATCTTTAAAACTACGCAACGGATTTTGATGCGGTTTTTTTGAATAGATAGAGTGATTCATAAGGAAGGTGTTCATGTATAATATAGTATAGTAGTAGTATTCACAATATAGTAGAGTAACACTGATAATTTAGAGGTTTTTAATATGATGTCGTAAATAACCACATTTTTAGAGCTTTCATTGCAAACGCTGCAGTACTTAGTATCAGCATTATACCGATTTGCACCCGTGCGAAGCCGGGGCGGGTCGCTAGTAAGGTATACAAGTGTAATGCTTTCACGCAATTGTGTTATCAATTTTAAAATTCAATTATGTGAACGTGTAAATTATTCAGAAGGGTTCCCGCCAACAGGTTTCACTGTTTTGTAAATCAAAAGATTAACATCGCGATAAAATAATGAATGTTAATTTCCCCCGCATTCTTCTTTTAATAGTCTTATCTTAATCAGTTATTTACAATATTATTAAGTTAAAAATTAAAAATTTATAACCTAAATTCAATATACCGATATAGTATGGTTATTATTCTAACAAAGTTATAAACATTAGCATTTCCATTTGATAAAATTATGATTGTTAAAAACCAAACATTATTTTTTGCTTTAGCGCCTGCGGGATTTATTTAGCACCAAAAGCACAAACGGGATTATGCTAATCGGCTTGTAGCATATATTATACTTTGTACTTTTTATTTGTGTCATCTCGAAAAAGGAATAAGTTAAAAAGGGTAATTTATTTAAACAAATGACTGCACAGTGAAGTAACATTATTTTTCATAGCAAACTTATATTTTCCTTCAAAAAAATCATTTACCAAATATTATTTAATAATTTTTAATGCTGTTAATAAACGACTTTCTCTAATAAAGCTGAAGCGTTTGCTAAATTAAAATAGTAGAATTTAAACTATGTTTCAGTTAGCAAGTTGCCTTTCCCGACGCCAGCGCTGCTTCCACGAAAACAAAACAAAATTATATTTCATATTGATGTTAATATTGTAATAACGAACAGGCAATTGTATTATTTTGTATAACCATGAAACTAAATATAATTGTTTACTATAAACATAAACTTTAAATTGAATAACAGACAACTTATTAGAGTTATTATGTATTCTAATTTAAAGTTAAACTTGTAAACTAAACTTTAACTTATTTGATCCGTATAAAATTGTATCTGAAGTCGTACATTCATAGTAGTAGAAAACATAACCTTTTTGTCTATCAGACGCCATCAAATTCGCTAGAAGCAAATAATAATAAGACTAGCTGTTCTTCTCGACTTCGGGGATAACGTAGCTTCCTAGCGGTGAAAGAATATTTAAAATCGGCGTAGTAGTTCTCGAGTTATTTTAAAACATACAAAAATATAAAGTTTTCTCTTTATAATATTAGTATAGATGAGTAAAAGAAAACTGTAGCTGCACAGTGGTTGTTAATGTTAGTTAATCAGCAAACGTGTTTTGTTTTTTAATATTCAAATATATCTAGTGAAAGTATATTTTACGTAAAGCCAAAATAGCAAAGTGTCTTAATAGAAGATAGTAGGAACGAGTAGTAAAAGTTAAATGAAAGGCATTACAGATAAAACTGCAATACCATTGTAAGGTAGTTTAGCGGAGTGCTCTAGTTCACACAATGGAGTTTTCGTTTAAAAATTCTATCGTCGCTTTGTTTAAATATATTTACTGTTTCGACCCACACTTGTATTGCATTTCGTCTCTGTTTCATGAAACAGATAGAAAGAGATGTCCCCTGAGTTGACTACCCTTAATATACGGAGGAGGAGACGCAGAGCAAGAGGATGATTCCTCTTTCTATACGTCCCCTCCCCCATTACCTACATTTCCTTATAAGGAACGGATAGGAAGGGAAAGTGGACTAAAATTAGGCCTTCGGCACCACACTCGTCAGACAAACACGGAATTGCTTCCATTTGACGCCTGTCTTCTGTGTGGTCGTGGTATTTCACCGGGCGAGCCGGACAATTCGTGCGAAGATGTTAAAGCGTGCTCCACCACTGCATCAAGTTGATAAGTTTTTTTTTATAAAATTGACCGTTATTGTGTTTTTCACTGTAACATTTAGAAGCCACGAATGGTCCACAAGTTTTATGTATTTTATGTAAATAATTTAAATGTACATTTTTTTAAAGTAAAGATAAGTTATAAAACTAAATTGTTACTTAAAACATTATTTCATTTTTCGTAAGAATTTTGAAAACGGGCCAAGAACTTCTATACGAGAACTTACTCTTGAAAATTGTGAAGTTCATAGCGACGTGTTCTGAGTACGTACGAGCCTTATTTTGCTCAACAATATACGTTCCATTGTTGCCTGAGCTCAAGTGTTACGATTATTGTTTTTATCCTATAAAGTGCAAATTTAGTTTTAATTATAAACGTTTAGAACATTCGCTTAATCTAAACATCTATACTGATATTATAAAGAGAGCAACTTTGTATTTTTGTAGTTTTGTATTTATGAAATAACTCAAGAACTATTGGGCCGATTTCAAAAATTCTTTCACTCATAGAAAGCTACATTATCCCTGTAACATAGGCTATATTGTTTAATTACATACAAGCTGTTGTGCGCGGATGAAGTCGCGCACAACAGCTTGTATGTTATAATTTCGTGTAGTTCGTTTATAACAAAATCATTTTAACTTACGTGGTTATTTCCAAGATGTATAAGAAGCAAATAATAATAAATATTATAGCATGACCGAGAATAAAAAATCTGTGCTGGAACTTCAATTGGCTATATTACTTACTAATATGAGTAAAGATAATATTTTTCGGTAGTTGGTGAGGTTTAATATATTCCTATGCAGGCTATATACGTAAGTAGTATTTTATAAATTATACTCATTAGTCTACTCTAAGTATAGTTTGGGCGCAAAGTTGTTTATCATTTTTAATTCAAATTTTGAATCAAAGTCTTTTCAATTAAAACAAAGTAATTGCATAAGTTGCGTGACCATTTCTTAAGCAAACATTTCACGCAATTTGTAACTTAGTCACTTTAATGTGACTTAATTTAATCGCGTGTTTAATTCGCATGTAGTGTTCACTTGACTAATAACTTAAGACCTCACATGATTACGTGTAAAAGTTGTCTGCATTAATATGTTTAATACTAGCTGTTGTTTGCGATTTCTTCTAAGTAGAATTAAAAATGATAGCCTATGTAACTCGGGGATAATGTAGCTTTCTAATGGTGAAAGAATTTTTGATATCGACCCTGTAGTTCTTGAGTTATTTCAATATTTATAAAAATGCAAATATTTCCTCTTTATTATATAGATATAGATTATTGGGGCTACAAATACTCGTCGCGACTTTCAGAACACGATGCCAAAGATTTATAATAACGTAATTAACGATTTAAGGACACGTATTTATTTTAAAACTATATATGAACTTTATTTAGTTGACAGCGACACGAGCAGTAAAGATGGAAGTCTTATTACGCTCCATACTGTCTCCTAATTCTGTCATAAAAGTATGGCGCACTCGGCTTTATTGCAATTTAAAGTTAATAACTTTGAAGATAGTTTACGCGAGTATTTTATGGTTCATAACCTTATATAAACTAAGTGCTTTATTGTTACAAACGTGTCTCAACTTAAAATATTAGTTAACTTTATAGTTTTCACATACTCAAACTTTCACAAGCTGTACTTCGAATGAACTTCGTTCAACTTCATCATTTTGTTTTAACAGTTAAAGAAATAAATACTTAATATTATCCTACGGCTTTATTAGACCGATGTCATTCAAAAACAGCCATTACGCATTATCGCAAACTCGGTGTAATGAAGCCTTACCATTATAAGTAATTAATTTGTAACAGTTAATTGGTAATAGTATAAAAATTACTATTAAATCATGTAACGTTATTTCCGTAGGGTGTAAAATAAACCATTATTTTGTATGCTACGAAATGCTACGCTCTTCGTAGACGTTTTCATTTTTAAAATAATTTATCTATTGAGTTTAATTCGTCCATACACTCTGTCCTCAGCGGTATTTCCAAACGGTTACGACTTAGGGATCTTCAAGAAAATAGCGTACTACTCCCTCAAAGGCCGGCAACACATCTCTGGTTCCTCTGACGTTGCAGATGTCCATGGGCGTCGGACATTTTAATTTAGTTAATCCGCTGCTTGTTTGCCCCCTTCTATAAAGAGAAACTATGTATCCTATTATAAAGAGAGAAACTTTGTATTTTTGTATGTATTGAAATAACTCAAGAACTACTAGGCCGATTTCAAAAATTCTTTCACCATTAGAAAGCTACTTTATCCCCGAGTAACATAGGCTATAATTTAATTACACGCGGGCGAAGTCGCGAACAACAGTTAGTGTCCTATAAAAAAATACATATTTACAATACACTTTTTTTCTCTTTTATTTCTACATAAACAGGGTACATGTGTTTCATAAAACATTAATACTGAAGTTAAAGTATTAAACATGTAAAACAAGATAACTTAGTTTCAACGTACATTATGCGTACATTATTGACTCTGCTAACTTGCTAAGTTTCTTACACACAGAGAATAACTTCTACCAAGCTACCCAGCTAGAACTCTCCAGTTTAATTAATAAAAGTTAAGACGTAGATTTGCAATTAGCTATTAGATAAAGTCTACTCTGGATATTAAAATTGATCTTTGAAAGTGCATTTATATGCGAGAAATATTTTTTTTAATTCTTACTAATTTGCAATTTAATATTAATTACTATTTCTATAGCAAAGATATAAAACAAACCACAGAAAATAACTTTTTTTTATAAGAGAAGGGGCCAAACGAGCGGCTGGATCACCGAGGTAATCTTCGAAGGCAATGGACATTTGCAACACTCGAGGAACCTCAAATGAGTTGCCGGCGCTTAAGGAATAGGCTCGCTTCTTGAAGCACCCGGTTCGTAGCGGAAGTCGTATCGGTTTGGAAATACCAAATACCTT
The DNA here is from genome assembly GCA_013186455.1 of Papilio dardanus tibullus. Classification (NCBI taxonomy): domain Eukaryota; kingdom Metazoa; phylum Arthropoda; class Insecta; order Lepidoptera; family Papilionidae; genus Papilio; species Papilio dardanus. Next base: position 527,350 of record QDHC01004451.1, on the reverse strand, counting down.
AAAATAACTATAATAAGACAAAAATAGTGGTACAAAATCTTTGGCCTTTGCCTGAGAAGGGTCCATGGTTATTAGAATATTAAACAATTAATTATGATTAATTCTGGAAAAATCATGGTACCCGTATTTAAAGGACATAATCTCTACTTACCCTTGTATGTTACAAGCGTGAGTGTAATTAATCTACGTCATTTGCATTAACAAATGGATAACTATCCAAGTTTGATTCTGTAGTGTTATAACAATTTGTCTGTTTAATCATTAATTGAATCAATCATTAGTTAACACAAGCCGTCTGAACTATCATTAACAAGAACGTCAATCATTAGCGTTAAATTAATGACATTTGTCGAAGTAGGCGATACTATACGATGTACGAAAGTCCCACCTAATGATATTCAGAAAAAAATACAACTATTTAATGACAGTTGTTTTTAATTGAGTTACTCTTAGCTATTTTAAGCGTCTACATATTTTGCTTTCGTTATTTAAACGATTTACAATATCTAAATTAATTTTAAAACATCTATAAAGTTATGTCACCTTAAATATTAAAAATCTGGTAAAAAATCGAGTTCATTTAATATAAGTTTTGGCTGTACTATTTTAATAATATTGTTATTAGAAGTTATTTCTCTCAGTTAAATCGAAAGTCTTGTTACTAACTGATCTGAACAGCTGTTGAAAGTTTTTATAAAAAGCACAAACATCAATTTGTTGTAAAGAGGGAAGTTATGAAAATTGCAAAGTTCATAACAACGTGTCGAGTGCGCCCCCTACAGATTTAGCGTAACAACTTCTAGTTGCCTTTATAAAGGATGGCTCACGTTACAACAAGACGTGTCCGTGCCGTGTCCGATCCGTGCCCGATTCCGGATTGTGTTCATATAAAATATACGCACGTGCCCGAGCTGGCTGATGGAGCACGCTCGGGCATGTATCAGACACGTCACGGACACGTTAACAACTTCAACGTAACATAGATAAAATCAAGTTCAGGGTGTCACTGTCGCTGTATGTCGATAATTCGCACTGCATTTCGTAGAAATTTAATAACGACGTATGACCTACATAGAACGCGCTGCGAAATTAGCCCGTCTAATATCTCCGAGCGCAACTCAAATAAACTTTTCTTGGGCTCACTTTTGTATATGTTTTCATTTATGCCAGACCTAGTTATAAGTTTGTAGTTTAAATTAAAAGTCTCGGAAGATTGGCTTCGCTCCAGCGGTCGGAAAGCGCGGTATTTTCACAACATTTTTACTTGGTTCCCTTTTTAAGTTGCGGAGTTAATAACAGTATTATGTCATGCGAGCAGAAATGAGTTACGGCAAGAATGTAAAAGCGGGAATGCATAGTTAATGGAGAATTTCTTTATTTATACTTGCCCAGTAAATGTATTTTTTTGAAGATAGTGTAAGTTTATTATAACGTTTTCTCTCTTTCTCTAATATCAACTCAATTCCTCTACCTATCTTAGAAAAATGATGAAATACATGCGTCTACATATTGTAGTGAAGTTAAGTGAAGTTATTCTAGGAATGGTATTGATTGTATGGTAATGGTATTGTATTGGTATTGATTGCATTCCTTTTATTACCAAACTATTTTTGCTATTTAACATTAGATTAACATCTCTCGACAATATTAGGGCTATATTGTCAACATTACAGCTATACCAGAACATTTTGTTTATTTGGTATGCAGAATGCTGTAGTTACACTGTGAGTTGGGAGGCTTTAGAAACGTCGTAATTTATTTGCAAACGCAACTAACGATGACCATTGCGTACTGCCGGGTCATTAAGCTGAAATAACTAGTATTGATGCATGTACGCAGCGCCTACAATTAAGAGTAATTACATTTAGATAACAAAATAATGTTATTATGTTTTGACGATTACTAACGAAGTAGGCTGTCGTTTTATTCGTTCTTTCAGACTGTGCTCTTCAACTGTCCAAAGTTTCATCGAGACCCATTGAACAGATCTGGAGATAGATGGAGATGTTTGAAGAAACAAACAGTGGTAGAGCCCGCTTTAACATCATCGCACGAAATTGCCGGCTCACTCGGTGAAATACCAGGACAATGTGTTTCCTGTGATGAGTGTGGTGTCGGTGGCCTAATTTTAGTCCACTCTCTCTTCCTATAATTTCCTTATAAGTTAATGATGGATTGACTGGGGAAAGGACACATAGGAAGAGGTATTATCCTTTTGCTGTGCGTCTCCTCTTCCGTAGATTAATTGTAGGCAACGCATCTGTAATTGCAGATATCTATGGGCAAGGGCCACTTTGGATTTTTCAGTGAATCCTCGTGGCCACTTGCTCGATTGCCACTTTATATTATAAAAATAATCCATGCGTCCATCATAACTTTCACTTTCATAATATTAGTAAGATATGATCAAATCAAATCAAACGCTTTTGTTTTTAACTCTATAGTTTATGGAATTAAAGATAAATACTACATTAAACAAATAAGGAAGCTATGCTTAACAACAATGATGTTGAGTGGACGTTGTTTTACACCAGAGTAGTTAAATTAGAACAGACACTGTTGCTAACATTTTACGAGTTCACACTTGATGGTGGTTAATAAACCTTCTTGGTTATGCGCTCCTGGTATGTGAGTCTATTCCTATATGATAATTTGTTACTGCAATGAAGTTTTAACAAAAAACTTAGGAATGTTGAAATGGAATGGCATACATTTTTGAAGCAATTTTTTTCTATAGGAGATGGGAGCAAACGAGCAGCGGATCAACCAAATCAGTTGGTCCGAGGCCACGGACATCTGCAACGCCAGTGGAACCACAGATGTGTTGTTGGCCTTTGAGGGAGGAGTACGCTCTTTTCTTGAAGACCCCTAAGTAAACGTTTGGAAATACCGCTGAGGACAGTGCTCCACGACTTTGCTACTTTTCTGTTCTTAGGACTTGTTATTCTCAAGCAAGTGCCTTTAGTTGAACAAATACGCATATCTTAAAGTACCAAGATGCATTTACTTTATGGTTAGAAAGCTGTATTTATATTGAGCAATTCGTCTTAGAAAATATTTTAAACTTGTTTTGCCTATCATCTTTATATGTTTGAATAATTAATTTCATGACACAAAAACTGTTTTCTTGCCTAAATATCTACACTATATGGCTTTTATTTCCTTCATCATATTTGAACTAGTTCAAAACTAGTTCGCTGCAAATAAAATGTCAATAAATCAAAATAACAAAGGCTAAAATAAAACTTCGTTGAGCCGTTAATCAAGAGCATGAAATGCAGCGTAGCCTATACCAAAAATACTATCAAATATTTGAAATTTGCATGTCGAAAAAGAAATTTTAAATTAAAGATTAGTTTTAGTAAAGAAATTAATCGATTATGAGCATTTAAAATTGTTGTATGTGAATGAAAATTTATACTTATATTATAAAGCGGGAAACTTTGTATTTTTATATGTGTTGAAATAACTCAAGATCTACTGGGCCGATTTCAAAAACTCTTTCACCATTAGAAACCTACATTGTCCCCGAGTAACATAGGTTATATTATTTAATAGCAATAGCTAGTGTAAAATAAAGCATAATGCATATTGATAAAGATCAAAATTAATTGAGAATTCACGTCTACTATCTTACCTATCGTCTAATTAGTTTTAATACGAACCAATACCTGGATTCCAGCTAGATCCAAGTCTTCTGATAGGGTATCTGGCATTCATCCAAGCGACTAAAGTGTTCCAATTCTCAAAGGATCGAGTTCGGTTACACCTTTATTGGAAATATTACATATCCGAATGTTCCATTTTCAATGTTATACGGTTCAATGTTTGGTACATCTTAAAATGAATATTGTTGAGAGGCCATTACGCGAACACTCAATACGCTCTTAAAAACTTTGTATAATTTTAAAATAATAAAAGAGACGATACAGTAAAATTGTAGCAGTTTAGAAAAGTAGTTTATTGTAAGTTAACAATTGTTTTTTTTATATTTCAAAGTGGCAAACGAGCAAGCGGCCACCTCGATTCGCTGAATTAGCGAAGCGACCGCTGTCCATAGACATTTGCAATTGCAGACGCGTTGCCTATTATTAATCTAGGTATGTGGAGACACACAGCAGGAGGATAATTCCTCTTCCTATACGTCCCCTCACCCGCCAAATACACTTCCCCTTTCCATCATTTCCTTATAAGAAAAGGATAGGAAGCAAAGTGGACAAAAATTGGGCCTCCGGCACCACACTCGTCAGACGAGACACGGAATTGCATCCATTTGACGCCTGTCTTCTGTGTGGTCGTGGTATTACACCGGGCGAGCCAAAGTGGGCTATACCACTGTTAAAATTGTTTTTCAATAACTCTCTCTCTTGACAGATAAAGCATCTTAACGCAAACTTATACAAGATACGTAAAAAACCGAGCAATTCTTCGTTAGATTTATACCAAACCTGGATCTAACCAATAGTCATTAGTTACTCTTATTAACGAAATGCCGATTGCAATGTTCAGAACATTAAATACAACTTTAACGGGAAGCCAAAAGGAAAAAGTTGTTCAAAAAAAAAGTCGAACACATTTGTTATTCCGTAACAAAAAGGCTGGCGGTGTTCCAGCTCCGTAAACCGGTGGAATTCTAAGATTCTAACTTAAGTACTGCACTACAATGCAACATTTTATTTTACACTGCATTTTGCTACCTTTGCTATATTATTAACTAAGTCAGCTTCGCGGTTTCATACTCCGTGACCGTTGTCAAAGAATTCATTTGCACTTTTGCCTTTTTTTTTGGTACTCGGCGTCGTATGCTCGTAATATTGGCTTAAAATTTAATAATTATTAACTAAGTGATTACGGCCGAATTTTCAAATACCACTCAATTATTTAAGAGCGTCTTACATGTTAAGTCTCATAATGAACCTCTTCCTAATTGGTTGAGTTCCGCCCAATAACGGTAAAAGAAATACGAAACTGATTTTAAGTTACGATCCTGCCCTACCTTAAACTCCAAATTCTACGGTGATCTTGTTTAATTTCGACGCCAGTTATATTGTAAGCGACGCTTAAATTTGAATGGCTTTTACACATTTGTAATCTATCGATTGTACAGTAGTTTTTGAATTTGATTAATTTAAATAATTGGCGAATTAAATCTCTTAAGCACTATATTCATAAAACTTTAACACTAATTATTTTTTTACTAAAAACGATACCTACTTTAAGTGTTAGTTGCATTACATTGAAATGAAACAATTTTCGTCAACTGAGCACATTGGATACTCGCCAACAGCTGACATCGCAAAATTCTTCTAGAGTTTCCTATTTAAATCTCTCACGTCAGACAAAAGCGTCTAGTTGCTTTTGAGTTTATTATCTACCAATATAAAACAATGTTTCGGAATTAAAATAAAACATATTAAGTACCACCTGGATTCGCTGAAATAGCGAAGCGACCGCTGTTCGTAGATCGGCAATCGGCAATCGGCAATGTTCCAGATGCGTTGCCTACCCTTAATCTACGGAGGAGAAGACGCACATCAAGAGGATAATTCATCTTCCTATACGTTCCCTCCCCCGCCATATCCACTTCCCCTTCCCATCATTTCCTTATAAGAAAGTCATTTCGGATATACTTTCAAACAAACATACATCTAACCTTAACTTTCGCATTTTAATACTTCAATAGTAAGATTGTATCAAATATTTCCATTGAGTTTTATGTTGTATCTTCGAATCGGGAAGGAAATCTGCTCGTTACTTTCATTCATCGAGGTTTTATTTATTTTATTTTATTTTTATAGTCTCAATAAATGTACAGTGGAGCGGAACTCATTAATTTGTTAATGTTATACACTTGGGTGCTATAAGCAAATGTGTAGAGCGAAATTTATGTGTTAAAAATGTGAAAAATTTTACTCGAAACTTTCAAGCTGAGAAATAAATTATAAGTAATTTGCTTTTATATTAGAGCCCAGTCGCACGGGCGCGTTTATAACGTGCGTTTAAAAGACGTTGAAAACAAATGTGTTTCCTGTGTCTATTCATATGATAGTGCTTTAAAAATGCAACGCTTTTTCATCGTGAAGAGTCACATTATGGGCGAATGTCACTAGAGCGATTTTAAAGCGTTCGCTTGCGCAATTGGACTCTATATAAAGAACTAAATTCAAGTCTAAATATTCTGTTATCTACTCTAATAATTAATAATGTAATCATCTTTAAGACAGTCTGTTATTTAGCACATTGAACCACAATTGTGGCAATAACCGTAAAAACTAAATATTGCTATTGGAAAACTCAACGTCGTGAAATGGAATTTCATCTATATACAGTGTGGTTCTATTCAGTGACAATTGCGGACCACAAAGGTCTGTTGCGACTTCGATTCGATTGTCAACAAAACGTGCAGTTCTATTCATTAGTATTCAACGATGCAATGGCGTTAGTGTGTGTTTCAAAGTAGGTCTGCAGTTGTTAAGAACGAAATAACACTACTGTTGAATTAATTTAGCATATAATGAATAGATAGGAAATGATCATCTTGTCTCCGTCATTATCCCGCTGTGTCAACGCACCAGGTTTTTATCCTCTGCTTAAAACCTTCATTTTCTCAGTCTTGTCAGTGACGTCACAATGTACATACAAAAAGCAATTTATTAAGGTCACATAATTACTGACCATTGTGACTCTTTGCTAGAACAATGATTGAACATTTAGTGTTAAAAATATATATTTTATTGATTAATTTCCGAATAATTACAATAATAGTGACTAATTTTATGAATTTCTTTGTAAAATAATCTTAGGATTATTACAATGTTTAACAAAATAACTTCGCCATTTATTTTCGTTTATAATTTGTACTAAATGTTGATTACATAGTTATTTTGCACAGTCATTCAGATAGAGAACGAAGACCGCAGTCTAGACGTGCTAATTCTAGAAAATTAGATAATAATATTAAGCTTAAGAGTGTCTCTTAGATAAGACAAGACTAATTTGATAAAGTTCGTTAATATTTAAAATAATATCTTACCTTGTTTACATTATTAATTACAGAAAAAGATAAAGATGATAATATAATTGTGGGTAATGGCATATACTTAATGGTACCGTCAGTAAAGCCTATATTACTGAGGGATATTGTAGTTTTCTAATGATGAAAGAAATTTTGAAATCGGCCGAGTAGTTCTTGAGTTATTTCAATACATACAAAAATGTAAAATTGTCCTCAGAGGCGATATATTTACCACCAACAAAAATATCGCTTTTCTTTGTATTTGAGTTATAAAAGGAGTCCTAATTTGTTGCACTGCTACTAAGGAGTTATGCCTTATTATTATTAAAAAAAAAAAATGACGCTTCTGTGACATATTTTTTCTTGGCGCCACTAGCTGTCAAGAAATTGCGCCAATTTACAAAAAAAATATTACTCCGTGAATCCTTCTGCCTTATAAACGGTTAAACTGCAGTATTTACGCCAAAATAAATAGTGTATGTTGTAATATTTAGCGTTAGGTATGAGACAGGTAGTTTATCACCGGTTAATACGAAAAGGATGGGTTGGCGTCGCTCCAGCGAACTCTATCCTCATCAATCAGTCCACAAACAAGTGCCTGCTTACTATATTCACTTGTTCTGATGCACTGCTCGTGTCTCCCGCATTCAAGTAATAATACTCTATGATTTATGTAGTTTACAATTATGTGTTCTAAAGCATTATTAGAAATTGTAGGACAGATATAGTCAACTGAATAAAATTTTCTAAATACTTTTATGACACCTAAGTAAATTTTTGGGGTCGTGGGTCATTAGGGCGGGGGCCCTGATCGCATTCCAAACTGATTCCGGGAAGACGGCAACAAGGTTTGGTTCTGAGTTGCTGTGAGTACATGAGGGCACGAGGGGTCATCGGCGTCCCCTGTCCGCCGAGAGCCCTGGTGCGTTCTTACGAGATCTCGGGACTATATTTTACCACATTCGAGGATGGCCACCGAGTGGGTTTTAGTGAGTCAAATCTCACATAACCCTGTCTTTCCCCAGAAGACAAGGCATCTTTTGGAGATCTCCCCCGTAAACAAAAAAAGGAAAGTTTTGAACCAAAAATAGTAGTAAACGGTTGAAATGTCTTTGAAATAATATTTATTAACACCTTCTATTAGTTTTCTATTACATTAGCTTATAATATAATCAGGTTTTTATATATTTTTATTATCCGTCAAACAATGTTAAAGCACATTATTATTTGCGAGCCGTGGCCGTACTCAAATCAATTAGGGCACGAAGCTCGAGCGTACAGTTTACACAACCGTCAATCAATCCTCAAACACTCTACCACTTACTAAACGACCAATTAGTTAAACGGTTTGATCACAACTAAATATTTTGATATATATGCGAAATTTTGGATGTATTGGTGTTTATTTGGATGTATCTCCGAAACAGCTGAACGGATCTTGACGGAATTTTGTACATTTTTAGAGCATTGTCTGGAAGATCAAATAGGGATTTTTTGTGTGTTTCGTGCAGACCGAGTCGCGGGAAACACTTAGTATTCTATCATTTTAACAGTCAAATAGTTGCTTAGAATAGCGCCATCTTGGATATGGGGTGGCGTTTTCTCCTCACGATATTTTGAAACGTACCGAAGTAGTTGCGCCAATAAAATTAGGACGCTTTAATTTCTTTGTATGGGATGAGATATCTATACTCGTATTATATTATCTGTGCTTATACTAATATTCTCTGAAATACAGACAGAGGGACTATTCAAAGTACATTCGCTACATAGCGATTCTATAGCGAACGTAAAAATGTATGAAACTGATATTAACGTTCGATATCTCACACGTGACAATCACATGATTATATCGAATGTCAATGTCAGTTTTATACATTTTTGTCGATTCCATCAGCGATAACGCCGATCGAAATGTACTGTGGGTAGCCCCACAGATGATATTTGACTAATAACTCGCTAACTAATGATTTGTCATAACATTTCAACAGAATTAAACGATTAATTAACGTACGATCAGTAAATTAGACGACTACTGAATTTAGTATTAATTTATACGTGGACGGAAACTGTTTAACTATAATTAAGCAAGATTTTCATTTTGTATTTAGTCAGATTATTGGTGAAATTAGTCAAGGAATGAACATAGTAAACGTATAAACAACGTTTACTTTACTATTTATATGTACTCGTATTTATTTATATACTAAGAAATTCTGCGAAAAATATCTAGAAGAATAGATATTGTTCAAGTTTAATGCCGAAAAGCACTTATAATTTTCTAATGAGATAAAAAGGTATAGAAAAATCAGGATTCAAATCCGACTGAGTGCCGTAAAAACTATTCTTAATTAGGTTAAGATAAGCGAGCGATTCTAGGATTCCTAGACAAAGCTACGGTATCTCCCTTTAGCTGGATTGGCTCGCTTCCAAGTGGCTCAGGCGGTAGCAATTCTCAAGATCGGGTCCGGTCGCAGCTTACTTACAAGTCTTCCTATCCTGTTAAAAACTTTATTGTTTTAGATTTCAAAACCTTGTTACTAAACACAAAATTTTGACGAATCAAATTGTATATGTTTGATTTTGTTTTCTTTTTTATAACTAAAATAAAAATCATAGTACATCGTTGTTCGATTGCTGGTATACAAAAAGAGTGTTTGTTCGGTAAACTAATCCATCGAAAACATTGTAACAGTATGTTTCTATTGCTCTAACACATGTACAAAAATATGATGATTTTGGTTTTTCGAATAGATTTTAACCCTTTTTATACTTTTTACTTCGCTTTGCAGAAAGTATAATAATGTTTGTGTAAAATATTTCCTTAATACATTTAATCGCAACAATTTATTTCTGTAAGATCTAAAAGTTTCTCAATACTTAGTTCTTTTGTTTTCAAAAATTAATCAATAAGTCACGTTATTTTATACAAAACAAAACAATAAATAATTCTCTGTTCATTTGACTTAAGCCCATCGATTTCTAAATAGGTAAAAATAATTAGACAACAAAAGTACGTTGTATTTACATCATATTTAATGGGAGCTCATTTTATTTTTTTAAATCCGTAACATTGCTCTAAATGTATTAAAAGTATATGTATTTCGACAAAAAAATATTAAAAAAATAAAGTTCTGAAACAAATCGTGAACGAGTTTTTTTATATTTAGTTATCTTAACTTATAACGCCATAATCTCACAATTACTATAGTAAATATTGACTTTATTAATCATTTTTTTAACTTTAGACTTGCTAGTATCGTTACTTAGGTTTCAACTGAAGCGACCTCGACGTGAAAGTAGCGCACCAAAGAAAGTTGCAGACTGAAACCAGATTTAAGTTTTTCTTTCAACTTTGGACCAGTAGACAGTAATACATTACCGAAGAAACACGTAATACTTAAGTATTTAAGTAGCACATTGCGGTGTTAGGGATTTATTTACTGCTGTTATTTATTGAGTTGCACAATCACAAGAAATTCTATAATTATGCTTACTTAGTTCGTTTTCTAATTGTAACAGTGGTAGAGCCCGTTTCAACATCATCGCACGAATTGGCCGGCTCGCCCGGTGATATACCATGACCACACACAAGACAGCCGTGATATGGAAGCAATTCCTTGTTTCCATATTTGTGGTCTAATTTTAGTCCACCTAACCTTCCTATCCTTTTCTAAGGAAATGATGGGAAGGCGAAGTGGATATGGCGGGGGAGGAGACTTATAGGAAGAGGAATTATCCTCTTGCTGAGTCTCCTCCTCCGTAAATAAGGGTAGGCAACGCAACGCAAGATGTCTATGGGCAACGGTCGCTCCCCTATTTCAGCGAATCCTTGTGGCAGCTTGCTCGTTTGCCACTTTATAATAAAAAAAATCTAATAGGTGGTAAGTAACACCATCATATACAACGAATATCTATAGCAAAGGCAATTTTAAAACTGAAACACATTTAAGTAGTTTTCTTTCAAGATACGCTAAATTCTATTAAAATTCATAGAGTACGAAAATGAATTATCACCATGTGCGCTCACTCGTGTAATCTCTAGTCCGCACACAAAGCGTTAGCTTCAATTTCAAAAAATAATTTACGACGATATCGAAAACTATGGAGCGGACTAATTGCATTCGTGAGCTGAATATGTATGAGCTATATTGACTCCCGCTATCAGCCCCACGAATAAACTGGCCGTCCATTAACGTTCAAACTTTTTGCACCTTCCCCTATTCCAATTTAGCTTTTAAAACTTGAAGAAGCGTTGACTTCGTTCGATAGAGTTTCGTTTTGATTTTCAAGCGAATTGAAAAAGGAAAGACTTTATTTCTTCCTTTTTGTATATCATGTATTTTATTTACGAACCTTCTTATATCAGTTGCCCTATTATTTCCAAATCCTCAAATACGGTAATTTGGGTAGTCATAAGCACAATCTGTGTTCTCTAAAAATATGTTTTCCGATGGCTAAATAGACATATCTATATCAGAGTGTGGGGCATAACGCGAAATTGATAATTAATTAGTTAATGGAAACTGTTCTCCGGTAGCTAAGAACACATTCCGCATCGATATTTCACTTGTAGCTCACATCACAAAACTCGTCGCTAGTAGCTCAACTTTTCTAATGGTTTTCTGATCTCCCGACTTTCAGATTAAATCAAACCTGATTTCATTTTGTATCTAAAATATAGGGATTGTATATCTAAATGTGGAACGTGTGAGGATTTGTTTATAATTACACGGGTCCGTTAGCTTGCTTTCACACGGACGTTTTTACAACGTCAGGGTTGTTACTTTTTAACGCCTTCGCTTTGACGATCGCTGTAAAGTGACTCTTATTTCGTTCGACCAGTGTTCAAAATCCAACGCTGCGCGATAAAAGTTTAAAAGCGCCGCCGTGTATACATGGAAATGCATTTGCTCTATCTCAACGCTTTTATAGCGCGCGTAGAAAAAACGCTAATGTGAATGAGGGGTTACTGTACAATTCTATTAAATATTTTCCTCTCTGTATTGAACTCTTTCATTAGTGACTCAGCAATGTTTCTTTAATCAACAAAATGAAAGTAAAACAAGAATCTCTTGAAGATGAAGATCTTGCAATCAATGGAAGTGTTCCTTATTTTTAAATGAAAGTGAAGAAAATGAGTAAAATAATAAATAATCAGAAGCTAGAGATACTTTGAAAAAATAACATTATGGTGACGGAAAACATCGTGATGAAGCCTGAATATGTCGGCGAAGAAATTCAAAGATATGTGTGAAGTCGACCAACCCGTACTGGGCCAGCGCGGTTGACTATGGCCTAGTCACCTCTTAGGGTAGGCTCCGCACACCTCGGTGGGGATGCATAGTGAGCTGGTAATGGACAAAGCAGTCTAATTTTGAAATTGCCTTTTCCAAAATAAAAGGATTTTTACAAAAGCAAATGGTAAATATTTAATATAGTCGAAGGTATTGTTAGCGTTAAGGTCAGTTTGTTAGCCTCGTGCTCTGGTTTGGTTAACCGAACACGACGCAGATGCGGTATTGATTGAAATCAAACTGAAACGTGTCACTGACGGAACAATACTATTCGTTGTCAATGCAACTCAATGTACTATTATTATCGCTTACAATACGATATTAGTAAGCGATATTGACGTGGTCGAACATGAATAATCTGGAAGAAACAAATTAGAATAGTTGGTACTGTGGGAGAGGGCTCAGAGGTAGAACAGATACTCGGGTCTTTTAAAACAAAACTTTTTTATTTTATCTTGAGAGAAGAAATAGATATGCATTCACATTAAAGGCCGGTTATGGAATCAATCGAGAATGGGATCTTATGTAAATTTTAAATAATCAAATTATGATTTTAAATTATTCTTTTTAGTCTAAAGAGGTAACATACTTACAGTACATATCGAAAATAGACAGGGTTTAAAAGACCCAAAAACGCTAAATCTAAACAATGTTATACGAAAATGGTGGTAAAAATCCGTTGACAAATTCCTAGAAACTGTTACAAATTGCAGCAAATTACAAAGTAAACGGTACACGTAACAAATTGTTCGATAAATGAAACGAATCTTTCATAACAGTTGCTAATTTATAAGGATCCAGTTTTAAAGCTTTCCATCCTGTTATTGGGGAAATTGTTATTGCTGGCCGGCTGCCAGCGGACCTCCGCAGCCAAGAATTCCGGCAATTTATAAGACTTCCACCCCAGACAGCATTATTTAAGTTTTACTGTGTCATGAATATAAAACCGGTTAGGTGAAGTCCACTGAAGAATCGGTTTTATGATTCTGACACATCTTTGAATAAAGTGGAAATGGTTCATGCAATTACAAAAGCCACTGCATATAGTTACTTTATTAACAAAGTTTTTGTGTTACATCACTAATATGCAATGGAAAAAGTTTAGTGATCTTCTGATATTTAATGTTTTTAATTATAATGAAAGAAGTTGAGCAAATTAATAAAGTTGTACAAGCCGAAATATTGAATCGATGAAAGTTATTGCACGAATGGATTGGTTCGGCGTTTTCATCAATGCCTCCGTAGCGTGTTAATCAGAACATACATTTCCTTCACTTGGCGTTAAACCATTACTTGAATAGTAAAATTTCTCAACAGTTTCTAATATCTTTCAAATATTTAACCTAAAAATAACGGTAGTATTATCAAAGTCAGAGTTTATGTTGAACAACGTTATCACAATGAACAGCCTCTTAATGCTGGGACGTAGATGTTGAAATATTGCCGGGATCGCGCTCGCTGTTGGCCAATGTCCAGGAATGACAATTCGTTCAATACAAACATAGGAAGCTTCGAATAACGAACTTCAGTTACCCAATAGTTTAATTTGAACTGTAGTCAAAAAGCGACTAATTTATGGGAAAAAGAGGAATACGATCCCTACAATTATCCAACGTTGCTTTTATTTATTACAAATTCCTTTTTTATTATCACAGTTCTTTCCTTCCTGAACCAGCACATTTTGTGCCTATATTTTTATGACTAATAATTTTAGCTGATAGGCTATGCCTTCTGGTTAATAAAACTTTCTTCTATTTGTCAGTATTTATCTAAGCTGATTGTTTACAAAGGGAGTTATTAATTAATTGTCTAATACACAGTTCCATGTTAACATGCAGATATTAAAGGATCCCGGCCGGTCGTGATGAGATCAATGGTAACCGCACCACAATATGGCGCATCCTCGGCGCAATTTCCTCTCTACCACATGCCGACGACTGCAGGAAACGTCTTATACAGTCTGGCGCACCAACCAAATACTTCATTGATTTTCTTAAATAGTTATCATGGATTTTAACTGCAGTGGCATTTGGTTCTAAATAATATACAAATGAAAACGTGTCAAAAAGAAAGTAATGCTGATGTCCACGATCAATTTAGAGGTTATCTAGAAAACAAACTTAAAACTCTCCTAACTAAAAAACGAGCTTTGTGTAAGTAATATAAACGAATCGTAATTCTAGAATAATCAGTTATCTGTTTTCCACCAAATTCATCGCGTTACAATCTGATCGACGGGGCGAAGAGTACTGCGGTAGGGGATTTCAATGCACTACTCACCCCAATAGCAATCGTAATTAAGTTGTAAAGTTACGTCAGTCGAGTGCCGCGACCCCTTTCTAATTTCCTGTACAACTCCAATGACATAACGAACCCAATCCACAATCACAAGGGTCGTATAGAAATCAAATTGTTGATGAATAAAGTACGATGAAAAATTAAAATTTTAATTATCGTAGTTGCAGATTTTTATAATTTATCAGTTTACCGCAAGGGTAAAGTACATATGAGAATCGAAAATCGAAAATCGAAAAACACATTACAACAATTAGAACACGGGACCTGCAATTTACCAGTCAAGAATTAAAACCCTGAGTCACCGACGCTCTCAAACACTGTAGTTTTTAATATAATTCACAAAAATATACACAAAAATACAAATCTTTATTTCGTATTATATTCAATACTTACTATTTACTAACATATCCTTCATAGTAACAGTGAATTAACTAGCTCTATACAAAGCTTCCTTACCAATATAAAACAAAGACAAAGAGACTTTGATTAAGTAACGTTACAATAGAATTCCAGTACACCAGTTTCTGTTGAAGACGAGTATAAATTGAGTTAATTTAAAATGATGTTATTAAATTTGAAGGTAAAAGCATACACGTCTGTGTTCCTAAGATACCTTTGCTAACGAATTCTTTTCCTTTCACTTAGAATTTTTACTATAATTCTTTTACTCATAATATATTACCAAAACCACTCTCTTTATATCTTACTTAATTCCCAAAAAATACGACATGTTTTCATAGCAATCTAAGTTTTTAAACGTTTAAAGTAAAGTATTATTTAAAAGAATAATGATGTTCACTTAAAAAAAAATCCAAGTATGCCCGTAGAACTTCGAGGAAAAACGATCATTTTCATCAAATCATTGATAGAAGCACACAAATGGTGGGAAAGATTCAATTTAATGAAGTCTCAAAAGCCTTTGTCTGGCCCTTTATGTCCGCCCTGGGCGCCCTTACGTCCACTAATTCAGTTAACACGTTTGAAGGCCCTTTCATTTTAACGTTTTAGTAATTTGCCAACGTTCAATTTGATGTTTTATTTAAGTCTTGATTCTATAAAAAAAATCAAAGATAATTTGTGAAATTACATTTCGAAACATTTTGATACTCATTCAAATAATAAATGCCAGCACAACGTAATAGAACACGAAAGAGTTCAAAGCTCGTCTTTCCCAGCAACTATGGATCCAGACAATCCAAAAAATGGCAAATTCTTTAATAATTTAGAACAAAAAAGGTACATTCGAATTTATAATCTGTACATAGAAGTAAAGAAAATAAAATATATTCACGGAAATGATTCACTCTGCCGTCGACATTTGCACAAATTGGATGTTGCGGTGACGTATAAAAATGGCCGCTGGATTGCGGCGTCTTTTCATATTTCAATGTCATCAGCCCCCAGATATGATAGAGTGTCGCGGACTGACTCCATTACCTTCCATCGCTGCCTTTAAAATGATTCTAACTGACGCGAGAACTGAAATTTATAGACAAAAAAAAGGGAACAGGATAAAACTCAACGCCAGAAGACAAAATAGTTGGGCAGGAATATTTCCAGTGTTAATAATTTAGGTTATTAAATTTCTAGGCTTCGAAATGAATAGATCGTTGATAAAGATGAGTAGGCGAGTGAAAATGCTTCAAACGTAAGCTTTGAAGACAAACGAGAGAAGGAAGAGTATTATAGTTTTGCTGTCAGTTCTCCATTTTTATCTCTGATCAAGTTGATTGGAACAAAAAAAAAGGACTAGGATACTGTGATTTAAAAAAAAATTGTGTTGGTCTGAAAATTAATTGACGGTCCACATAAAACTGTAGAGGGAGTTAATTGCTTCCAGAAGCTGAATATGTATGAGGTGTATTAATTTCATACATTAACATAACGAATGTTCTAGTGTTTTTGAATTTCACTATTATGCTAACTGAGAGCGTCGGTGGCTCAGTGGTTTAGCTCTTGACTTGCAATCTGCAGGTCCCGAGTTCGAATCCCGCCATGTACCAATGTGTTTTTCGATTTTCGAATTTCATATGTACATATTTACCCGACGCTCTTACGGTGAAGGAAAACATCGTGATGCAACCTGCACATATCGGCGAAGAAATTCAAAGATATGTGTGAAGTCGACCAACCCGCACTTGGCCAGCGTGGTTGACTATGGCCTAGTCACCCCTTAGGGGGTAGGCTCCGTGCCCCTCGGTGGGGACGTATAGTGAGCTGGTGATGATGATGATGATGATTATGCTAACGTACATTAAGACGTTAAAAAGGGTTAAAGGTTTCGCAACTCCACGACTAGTGCGTATTTTGCGTGAATACACATATCTTTGAATTTCTTCGCCGATATGTGCAGACATCACGATGTTTTCCTTCACCTAAGAGCGTCGGTAAACATTAAGACGTTACTAATATTTTAATGCGTAAGTTTAGACTGATGTTTGTTTGTAGCTATCTGCGATATGGCTGAGAGAATCTCGATAAAATACGCAGTTTTGGAATATAGACTGAGATTAAAACTTGATAGTAAAAAAACAAGAAAGACTTAGGTTCAAAATGTCGAAATAAAAAAAAACAGTTAAAAATATAAAGGCCAATTTTATTACATAATTTGGTACAGTGGTATACTAAAACGTATACATTTAAAATGACATAAAAACTATTTTATTTACCTTTAGTTAATATTTACCGAATTTATCGTTTTTTAAATAACATAACGTTTTTCTTTGTTTTGCAGTCATTTGATAATTTCCATATTGTAAATGCCATTTAATATTATTCTCTACATCTATAAAGCTTTGTTCGGTGAGATAAAACACTATTCAGTGTATCAACACTTACTTATTGTACTGGAATAAACACCGCTATATAAAAATAGTACCCGTTTTATGAAAATATACATGGTTATTTTTTATTATATAGGATTAGTTGGAGCAAAGCTAGATTTAATCTACTACGTTATTAATCTATTTGGTTATTATTTGATGAAATATACATGTTCCTTTATTTATTTAAAACGGTTAAAAACTCACGTGTAATTTTTCGGTGAACGGTACCGACTAGTTTCGAACTCTTCGAACATCGAGTCCAACATCAGGGCGAGTGCTTGTACAATATTTCGGTGGTCACGGTCGCGGCGCGTCTCGCACTGAGACTGAGTTTTTAGCCGTTTTAAATAAATAAAGAATAATAATGTCTCACGAAAGTTTTAATTATCCATGTTTCCATAACTGGAGTTAAAATTTTTCAAAGTTCAAAACCAACCAACCCAAAACATCATATACTCGTATAGTTTAAGACAGTGCGGTGCGTCTCCCGGTGCGACACGGGCCGCGACCACGACGTATGTCCCACTCATCCCTGAGGAAGAGCCCCCGAGGGCTCGAAACTAGTCAGCACCAACACCGAAGCAACGCGTGACTTTTTAGCCGCATAATTATAGTTTATAAAGATGTCTTACGAAAGTTTGAATAATTTAATGTATAGTTTATTCCAATCTAAAATAAAAATGTGAAAAACGACTAACATTTACAAGTCATAATTACATTTAATTCTTTTCTAATACATTTAGTAATGATGTCATGTATCCTCTATAAATACCATTTCATATATTATGTACTTTGCTTTGATAACTACAAAAATAATACTGTCAGCAAGCTTTACTAAAACTATTACATCTCACTATAACTTAATATAATTAATTTGGTAAAACTACAAATCTTAAATTATATTCACATTTAAATAATAAATACACAGTTTATGGCAGTAAAATTACAATATTCTATGTTTACAATACAATTAAATTGGTTGGTAAACAAAATGTATTGTAAATAAAGGAAAAAATATTTTTTCATCAGAGGGGTTTGTTGATGAAATATCGGATATGTTAATAAGTGTCTTAATTACATTATATACACTGAATAAACGAAAAGTATGAATTGAAGCGCATTGTTAAATACTTTAAAATGTATACCAGAGTACAACAGCTTGTTTCAGCTCGAATCCTATTTATTCTTTTCTCCAAACGAGCTACTGAATTTTTCATAAAGCCTTACTTCTAGCGCAATGCACCGCATTCACAGTTTACGGAGAATATTTAGATATAGATACTCCTTTGTTCAAGGATCTGTCTGCGTCTCCATATCACCAACATTGCTGGTGAGGTCCGTTTCTTGATGTTCCACGTCGCTACGACAGGAATCAGAATCGACTGCAACAAATATTCCCATGTAATTCTCAACATTCTGATCGTGGTTTAATTAAATGATACCAGTACTTACCATGTGCTCTAGTATCCAGGGCCAGTACAGCTAGTGGCGCATCATCAAGCACGCCGGACCACCTCGCCGCCAGCACCCGCGAGCCTCGATGCCCGCGGACCACCACAGTCGGCATCACGCTCTGGTTCATAGACCCACCGTACATCGACACGCCGACACTGCGCCTTAACACCGTGCTAAAATACAATACACGTTGAACACACTACCTAAATCAAATTCAAGCTACTTATTTAGGTGCCAATATGGTACAGCAAGACCTCAAAATTCTGGTTTTTGACCTCCCTGCATTGTGACTGTCAAATAACTGAATAATTACCTTTCATCATTTTCTCTACGCGGCCTCGTCTTCTTCTTGCACATAACGACAAGCGTTACACAGAGCGTCGTTAGTATTGTCAGTAGGACTAGTGCAAGCGCCCCTCCTATGAGCAGCGCCACGCTGTTGTCGCTTGGTGTTGGCTGCGGTGGCCCTGGCGTCATCGTTTGTAGAGATCCTGGTATTAAATTATTGTTTGGTAACTTTGGTTGATTGCTGTAAGTTCAAAGTCCAGTAGAATAATGCCTTTCCCTACTTTAACTATTTGGAAAATAATGTGTCTACCACTTTATAATCTGAATTGGACAATTAGAGAATAGGTAAAAGATTTATAAACCCAAGAAGTCTTTCGATCAGTGAAATATTTACCCGGTCTATCCAAATCATCAATAGTTCGTATAGGCACGCTGTGCAGCGCGGCCGCCCGCTGCGACCTGCCGCGCGGCGTCTCCGAGTACACCAGGAACGTGTACCGGCCAGGACTGAGCGCGTCCAGCGGGAACTGCGGGGTGACGTCATTGCTCGCTCGGTACACCGTCTCGGTGAGACCGCGACCGGAAATACCCTGAAACAAAAAATGATTTGTATGGACCGTTATAATTAGAATTCACAACTCAAAAGATATGGTAGAGCTGGTTACAATTTACATGCAATGAGATGTTACGGTGAACTAAACATATTATTAGGTAATTTCAAACAAACTATATTACCAATAAACCAAAATGTAGGTAATGAACATTAAATAATGCTGGATGCGACGGAAAAAGGAACATTCAGGTAGATCGAGACACAAAGCACGGCAACACTGAACCGCGCTCACCTGGTCGCTCATGGAGTCACCGTCGATGTCCCGGGGGTCCGGGTCGCGGGGCCGTACCTCCAGCGCCTCCAGGATGAACCGCTGCGGCAGCCCGCCGTCGTGTCCCGCCTCGCAGCGCAGGATCTCGTCCTCTATCTCGCAATTCGAAGGCGGTTCCGGGTACGCTGATAATGTCGATGATGTTACGATTATAATGTCTTGTTTGTGGCTTTGCACAGGTATCATCAAGAAAATTGTGATCTACTAATTTGGTGGTATTCGTTTTACTAAAATTTACTATAAATCGTCGCTATGCTTCGAATACAGATAAACTATTAGTAGAGGTGTTTAAATTGAATAAACAGATAGATGCTCTCGCGGATTAAAGCAAAAATATGTTGTAGTAATGCAAAATCGCCTGCACATACCAGCAGGCATAATCCTAAAGAGGCAGGGATCCCGCTGATTACCGATGTCGTTACTGGCCCAGCAAGCTAGCCAGCCGAGGTCATCAGAGCTACTGTCAGGCAGACCATGTATCACCGTGCTACTTGATCCCGACACTGTTATGTTGGCGGCGGGTATCTGGCCAAAACATCATTCAAATGAAACACACGATTCAACTGATAGAAAAAAAGGGAAGAGGACATCTCATTAGACGCACCG
This sequence comes from Papilio dardanus tibullus, assembly GCA_013186455.1. NCBI lineage: Eukaryota > Metazoa > Arthropoda > Insecta > Lepidoptera > Papilionidae > Papilio > Papilio dardanus. The sequence continues at coordinate 506,682 of QDHC01004451.1, read as the reverse complement.
GCAAAACATCCTTGGTACCATTATACGTCCAGTAGAACCTCAATGGTCCAGCATCACGAGACGAGGGCGCGGTGACGGAGCAGCGCGCGCGCACCTCGCCCCCGGGAGCGCCCGCCAGCTGCTGCACTATACTGCCCGCTGAACATTCTGGTCTCGCTGACAGAATACACGAAAATATAAGGAAGAGACAGATGGTAAAAGGATGAGTTTACATTAAAATAACAACAGTAAAGATTGAAATCATACTCAATGTACGAGTAAATGTTGTCTGAATGCCTAACGATGGTTATACCACCACCCACTAACCACTTGAACCGTTAATATAAATCAACCAAATAATCAACGCTTCAATTTTAAGATATCACAACAAAATAGCGCGCTAATTACAAGTATTTTCTCGAACTCGGTCTAATGAAGCCATGGGGTAATAAGTATTTCTGTCAAAGAAATAAACGGGATACTTACAGAGTACATTCAAAGTAAGCGGTTCACTCAATCCGCTGCCTTCAGAGTTCCGCGCTCTGCAACGATATCGCTCTGAGTGATGCCGCCGCAGACCTCGTAGTATCAGTCTGTTTCCTTCCACTGAGATGCCGCCGATCGGATCGTCATGGATTAGGTGGTCCTAGTGATTAAATAAGAAACATAAAATAAATAATATAACTCGCGTGCAAAACCCAAACCAGAGGCAAAGATTACCGATTTCCACGCGGTCACACTCCACTTCAAATAATTGGAATTCATTATTAAATGAGAGATCATCTTCCTTGCAAAAATGACAAAACTTTGCCAAACACAACTATGGCTTTCTAAAATACATATTTTTTTACTTTGTCTAATTATAGTTGTGTTTGGAATGATCAATTCTCCGAAAATATGATATGCCTACGCCATGTTTATCTTAACGTTACATGTAGTGTAGTATTAATAAATTCGTAGAGACAATTTTAAAAAATATCAAAGTTTATTTTTGCTATATGACGTAAATTGCGATTAAATCTTTGTAATATATTCTAAAAGAAATAGGTATCGTGCGATCGGAACATGTGGGAACATTTTTTTGTTAGTGAAGTCCAAAATACGAACGGGTTCACGGGAGCGTGCTAATGATGGTAAAATATTGGTTCCTTGTGCATCCACGGTCATCTGTCTTCCATTATCATCGAAGAGTCGTCTTGTTTAGACAAAATATTCATTGTATAATTTGTACGGGTACTTGTTTTCATACTAACTTTTGTAAAAAAAATCTATTGAATTTCTTACACTGATAATTTGGTAGGTAAATACAGTGCCAAAGAAAACAGCGGCCTAAATATTTTATGCCAATTAAGAATTTAAAGCCAGTAAACGCTTTCGCCAAGCCGATTAGTTCTCCCAAGAGTCTATTAGGGTATAAGCTTATATAATTAGCGCCACAATTTTAAGCAAGTGTTTTTAGGTGTTTTGTCTAATTTTCTTTAATTCTTTAATTTGTATAAAACAATTTTAGCCTCCTTTTTATGGACTTTTTATTAATATATATGGACGTACCAAATATATTTTTAGTTGTGCAGGATAATAGCGGCACAACACACTACATTGTGGTGATCAATTGATGAAATATACGTACAGCAGTAGACGATAACGTGATGAATAAAAAGTATTTTACCTGAAGACCTTTGTAGAAGGTGAAGTTAGTAGCAGGCGGCGATGCGTCGGAGGAACACATTAGGACCGCGTCACCGTCTTCTCGCAATAAATGCGATTCTTTCGGTGATGCTACCGATATTTGTGCTACTGGAGCATCTAAATATGTTGTTAATGTTTTGAATAAACAAAATAAAATCACACATTTCACAAAGCTAGAAGTCTCCCAAAATACTTACAAAATACATCTAACTTAACCGAGTCTTCTAGCGTGTAAGCAGGAAACCATGGATTCGATACCCGACAGACCAGCTGTCTCCCGCTGTCCTCTCTCCTCACTCGCCAAGTCAGCACACTTCGCGTTACTTCTCCCTCAACATCCATCTGTAGGCGAAATATTTTACGTCAAGATTGTAAACATCGAGACCAAAGCTCCATTGACTGTAGGGTACGGTAAGGTTGAAGACAGTAATTTGCAGGTTATTAATGAAGTTGTATGACCAAGCTAAGGTATAGACTTAAAGCTAGCTCAGGAAGGAATCCTATCAGTTACCTCAGTCATAGCGGAGTCGATGCGCTGAGAGTTTATAAACCAGTCGATGTTTGGAGCAGGCTTGGAGCCGCGTGTCGTGCACACGAAAGACCGCTCGTGTCCCGCGCGTGTCGTGCCCGAACCCGTCACGCGGACGAACTGTGGCTTTACTGCATTCAAACAGTAAATATTATAACGTGTTTTAATGATTATTTAGTTGTTTTATAAGATAAGGGGTAAACGAGCAGTGGGAACACCGCGGTGATCAACGACGCCCATGGACATTTGCAATACCAGAGGCACCACAGATGCGTTGCCGGCCTTTAATTAAGTTTAATTGGAATTCAAGATACATGTATGTTACAAAATAAATTGTCATTTTCCATTAATAATATTTAAAAGTAAACAGTGCTTACTGTAAAATGATAACATTAATTATAAATATTTATTTTACTTTATTTAATTTTCTTATTGAATGAATTCACACATTTCACAGCATAATTGAATAGTTCAATTAAGCATGACTTACAATGAAAAAGGATTTCCAATTTATTTCATTTTATTGGTACACTCGGCGTATAATAAAAATATGACGATAAAAGATGACAAATTATTTGTTGGCTGAATTTAAAGTATCGTACAGATGTATCAGATGGATACTTATCGTTGAAGGTACTTTTTTATTCATGTGTCCACTCTTGAGAATATGCGTTGTCATTTTCCACAGTAAAATATCAACTTACAAAAGAGTTTAATGGTGACATCTCTGTACTGAGCTTTCAAAAGCGGCGGCTCCACCCGACACTGCAGCGTCGTGCCGGACAATTCTCGGGAAAGCCTTTGCAGGTGCAACTGACACACGGAGCCTCCTTTTGTTACGGCCAAGCGTTCCTGCCCTCTGTACCAAGAGATATCCGGTGCCGGCTTACCTGTCAGTAATAAAGTGCTCAAGTTTTTAATCATATTTTTTTAACTAGGACATCTTTGTTGAAATAAGATGAATTGACAAAAGAATAGATTACAGTTGACAATTAACAAGAAAGTTGTTATTCAGAATATCAACACGCTTAGGTGTTAGTGCTATACTAAGGGCATATTGAGCAATAATGGTTACCTCCAGCTGCCTGACAAGAAAGAAGCACATTAGATCCCTCTCGAAAAGGCCCAGCAATCGAGCCTGTGATCTCTTGACCATCAGAGTCATAGATCCGAGCTGATTCCGGTGGCACTATGACAATACCAAAGATACATTATTATCTGAGAGCTATAAAGTAAACTTTGGAGACGACAATACATACCTATAACAGTCAGATTGACCCTGTAATTTCGAGTCGGTGAGTCAACATAATCGACCCTACAGCGGTATATGCCCTCGTCGTATCGAGCTACCTTGTCGACAGCAAGGTGAGCTGACGACGGGTCCGACTCGTTGAGGACGAAGTGACTTCGCGCACCGAACTCTCCAGCCACAGCCCAGTGGACTGGCGGGCCGTTTCTGAAGTCTACCCTGGAATTGAGGAACGAATTACTTATTCTCCAGAAAATTGCGTAGTTGATTTTTAAATACTCCGACTCTAGGAGTAATAAATTCCACGTCTGATTCTTTGGGCGTTCAATTATTATGCTTTCGTTAATTATAATATTCATCTGCTTAAACAAATATACTGCCGGACATGGCGTGAACCCAATTCATTTAAACATTTCTTTTAAAATATGATACTGTTTGTAACATTTCATTTTTCAACTCCACGACAATATTTCTTGCTAATGATTTCACGTATTCATGTATAAGATTAAGAAATTCAACAGCGAAATGTCATGGATTCGTTATTAATTGCCGGTGGCGCTGCAGCGGACGGCCGCCATGATGGATGGATCTGTGGAGCTCGCGCTCTCAATTATTGTTAATTGAGACGCTACTTATAATATCTGTATTATCTTTAGCAACAAAAAGCAACTGTCTATAGTATAGAAAATATTTAAATACACGAGTAATCATTTTTTTAAATTGTATTTAACAATTTGCATTATTTTTTTTTGGCGAGGAGCCACCATACTTGCTTTTGGAATTAAAGACAGGTGCTATATTTACTACAAAAGTACTCATAATATGATATTGACTAAACAGTTTCAACTTAATTCACATTACAGCGCGTAAAAATATTTTTTATATAATTCAGCATGCACGCTCGTCTACTTTATTTAGCGTTTGTTATTTGCGAATTCTTGATACCGAGCAAAGTCACGACTTGAGTCTTGTAAATACATTAACTCTGTGAAAGCCGTTTGTTGTTCTTTCAATCCGTTTCTCTAATATTTTTACCTTGAAGCAAACACACTGCGGATGTTATCGACCCGAGAACACTCCGAGGCAGATCTAAACAAATATTTCTCTTTTGATTCAACGCTCAGAGGCTGGAGTGCTTCCAAAACGGAAGATCGGCGGAATCTTTTACTGAATTGCTTCCTTCCTTTTACGTAAAGAGTTGTTTTAAAATGTGCGAGTCAATTTAACGGAAGCTACGTACAGACTACAGTTATTGCGATATATATTTAACAAAAGGAACTCGTTTATTGTTTCTTATTTTAACGTCTTCCCTTTCTTTTAGAATCTTTCACATTTTACTTATATTGTTTAACAACTTATTTCTTCTTCCCAGAGTCCATTGACTTTTTCTTCTTGTCTTGCTTTCATTTGTTTATTCTTACTCCTTTTGTTTTATACCAATTATGATCTAATATTGACAGTATTTTTGAATATTATCACAACATGTTATAAACTTAGGATATATCGACGTCGAGTTTCCGCAGTATTGCGGTCGTGGGTCTTTATCAGTGCAGTATCAGTTAATAAGGTTATTGTATTGTGTGTGAACGGCTTAATCATTTCGTGATTAAGTTCTCTATACGTTATTGATCCAAATTAGATTGGATTTACATCAGATCTAATCATTATTTGATGCTGATAATTATATTTGTGAAATTATAACTAACTAAGCTAACTCAAGAGATTATTATCTCATTCCTGTCATTTTCATGCCTTTAATTTTCTAAATTAAAAAAAAATCTCGTTATATTTGCTAGATAGAGCATAGTTTGTGCCCAAACGGATTTATTTTGTTTTAGCTTTTAATGTTAAAAGTTAGATTCGAATATAAATAGAGTCTTAAGCTTTAAAATTAACAACTGGCATAGTACACAGTTGGTGTAATTCATTTAAAAATAAATTTCAATTTAATTGGCATATCCTAAATAATGAATACGAATGGAATGGATGTTAATAAAATACGTTCAACATTGTTTTTGTTTAGCGCTGTAAATGCTATCGCTCTGAACATGTACAAAGGAAGAAAAATGATAGCCATCAAGCGGATTAATAGCTTAAATTAATATAATCGCTTCGCCAATATATAAATCGTTTTTCAATCAGATTACAGAAATATTATTGTTGAAATGTATTTTATTACACATATTGATGTTAAGAGCGTCGGTGGCTCAGGGGTTTAGTTCTTACCTTGTAAACTGCAGGTCCCGAATTCGAATCCCGCCATGTACCAATGTGACTTTCATATATAGATATTAACCCGACTCTGGGAAGGAAAACATCGTGATGCGACCTGCACATATCGGCGAAAAAATTCAAATATATGTGATAAGTCATGCATAATACGCGCTAGTCGTGGAGTTGCGGAAAATGGAGACCATCATGGTTCGAATTACATCTACATACTGATGTTAATGATTTCAATTATGTTTAAATACCAATATGAAATAGAGGAAGACCGAGTGCAAGTTATATAGATCAAATAAAAAGTGGACGTCGTGTCGTATCAGAAGGTCAAGATGTTGGCACAGGACTGAGAGGGTTGGAAAGGACTCCCCACCAACGGTTCCCGCCTTGTCGTGGCGGTGGGGCTCTAGTAACCGTGATGCGCACCACGGTGAAGCTAAGAGGAACCAGGGAGGGAGGGCCGGTTGGCCGGGTGGCGGCCGGCTCTCGCGGGGCAGGCCTTCACCCTGTGGAGGCCTGGTAGAGGAGGGGACACACACCCGGTGTGTGGACCCTGGTCGGTGGTGGCTTCGTGCCCGCCGACGGAGAGGGAGAGCCGCGGAGGAAGAGGGGTGCTGGTATTACGGTGCGCCACTCTCCCTGTCCTCCGCGGCTCTGCGGGGTCGCACCGTCGTTGCGATGAGGTGGGCTGCCTGTGTGCCAATGGGTGGGGTTTTGCCCCACCCACCTGCACTCCCAGACGGCCGAGGGTTGGACGCTCAGGGAGCACGCATCAGTTACACTCTGTTTTCAGAGTGTACATGATGCGTGTGATCCTACGTCCCTCGCGTAATCCCGGGATAACTCCCGGGACCGCGGGCCCTCGTCTTGATTAAGACGGGGTCACGAGGTGTGGTCTCTATAAACCACGGCGGCACCAGCGGGTGAGGGCGGGGGACCGAACCCGCATTGCACGGTGCCGTCTTCCGAGGAGCGCCGTTAGGCGCAGCGCCCTTTTAAGGGCGTTCGAGGGCCTCTTCCTGAGGCGGCCAGTGGGCGTCGCGGAAGTTACTTGCCGTGCCCGCTTCGTCCACAGGAATGGCCAAGAGGGAACAAGGTGGTTTAGTGCGGTATGCCCTCATTAGGAGGGTGAGTCCCACATACCGATATGTGCTCCCCCCGTGGGCACTAGGATCTAAAATAGATTCCACCCTGTAAAAAAAAAAAAAAAAAAGGGTTGGAAAGGACTCCACTGACAAGGTTGAAAACCTTAAATTACATAGGAAGCGATATGTTCGACCAGTTAATATACCTGTAAGAAGTAAGTTGAATTGTCAATACTAAAATCTCACGTATATATAGGCATCCTGTCTCCGTCTTTGAACCAAAGCGTCATTGCGACGTCTCGCGCGGGCGCGGCGAGGTCGCACGGCAGTCGGGTGGTGCCCCCTGGTGGTGACCACACTTGGATTACATCTGTAAATATACGAACAAGTCCTTTTTAATCTATCTTCATAAAAAGTCAGAACTGATACACAATAATAAGGACACGTAAACATATTTTCCATCTACTATTATATAAAAACAATAACGCTTTTTATGTTTGTCCCTATATATGCTTGAATCTTTAAAACTACGCAACGGATTTTGATGCGGTTTTTTTTAATAGATAGAGGGATTCATAAGGAAGGTTTATATGTATAACTAGCGCTATAATTAACCCCACCCCGGCTTCGCACGGGTGCAATTATTATTATTATGTCATATACAACGTTCACAGTTTTTCTGTAGTGTATTATAATCAGCATTGCACCCCTGCGTAGCCGGGGTGGGTCGCTAGTTGAGAAATAAATGCATAATACTGTCTTAATATTCGTGGGAATAACAAATGAAATAACATAACATAGATTAAAAGAACACATTAGTTTAAATGTATAATCCTGAGTCATATGACTGCAATCCCTTCTTACCACGAGCAATTTAATTCGCGTATCTAATTGGCGGGCGTAAACAAAAACCACTAGACGGGATACATTATGGTGATGACCAATTAAAACTTAATCAAAAACGATGCGTATTCATTAGGCATGGTATTTTATCGTCCGTCATACGACAAAAATGTTGAAATAATAAACAGCAGCTCGCATGGTGGGGAAATATAAAGTCATGCTAAAATTCCACCATAAAAATTGTAGTAATTATTATTCACGATTCACGTTATATTTTTTATTAATCCATTAGGGCATCTCCCCCAAAGATCGATATGATGATCAGTCGCCCTCATCTTAGGGGGAGGCCAGCTGTAGGCGACATACGGTAAAATTATTACGAAGACGATAATTATTAAATTACATATAAATCGGGACGACTTCGATCATGACTTATTGTAATCGCGCTTATTCGATATTTGTAGATACAAAACTAAATATCAAAAACCTATCCGAGCATTAACAATATAGCTACAATTCGATGTTTGAAGCAGCATTCGCATCCGTTGCAACATTCATTTCCCTGAACTTAAGTAGAACGTTTCAATGAAATGACGCTGGAATTGTTGCATCGATTTGTTTTGTTTGAGGCAGCGTTTTGTTTACGCTTGACGCTTCGTGCTCCGCCCCGCTATAGAAAACTTTGAAAAGGCTTTCACAATACACGGTTATTTGTTGTTCCAATAAAAATACGCTGAAACTGGGCCCGTGGTAAAAGAAAGTATTACCTTTTTCAAAACGTTACTGAAACCGAATGTATGCTGAGGTCATATTTTTTCAGGTTCGAGATTTAAAGAATATTGGATGAGTTAAACTATTTATTAATTTATTAAAGTCTACCATTTGCTAGCTAAAAATCCTTAAGTTATAATATTTTACTGATCACGTTATATACAAATTGTATTGAATTATGATATTAAATTAGCACAAAAGCTCTATGGCGTGAATCACTCTCCTATAAACTACTTCTACCTTTGTAAAAATAAATCATCTAAATCTTGACTCAAGCCACGTGATACTTCTTAACAACATAAATGTTCTAAGAATAGTAACTCCAAAATTGAGCAATTAGTAACAATTGGAAACGTCATATTAAAAGTCTCTGAATTACAAAGAATAATGACGAATCAAAAAAATTAGTCACACGGTCATTTTTTTAGTGTACACACGATGGATTGACTTAAACATCAAGTCAACCGAAATGACTTGACACATAATTATTACGATTACGTCATATTTACACGAGTAACGACTAAATATGTAGTAATCATAGTAATTATACGCACGAGCGTATGGGTCATGTTACGCTAGTTATCGCGTAAGATAATAAAGTTATTAAAGTAGTTATTGTTATTAAAACAAGCACTTGTCGAGATTCAGTATAATATAAATGTGTTTAATAACACATATTTGTTTAGATCAAAGCACCGGCGCCTAGCAATCCAGATGGTTAGCTTCCAAGAATTCCCATCATAGCATTTATGTTTTAGGACCAGCGGGCTAGCAGTACTCGGTTACTGGCTTATACAAAGAGATATACGTTCTAACTTTTGCTAGAAATTCCTGTATATTATTACCGTTCTAATTAGGTAAATGTTATTAAAGCTATTATTTTAGCAGGAATTTTATGAATGGATACATTCTGCTTCGTTTAGGAGAAAACTAAAATCGTTGCTCATACAAGCTTTTTATTTAGTTGAAGATTTTTTTTAGCTATTACGAGTACTATGTATGATGTTTTTATACAAATTTTTAGTGTATACCTCACACAATTATTTTTTCTTTTTAAAAGATGTGTAATTTGTTTTACCAATATATTATTTGTATTCGTATTATGTTGCGAATTTTCTTAGAAAATAGAAAAAAGATATATTGTACGTTGTTTGGATTTAAATGTTATAAGTGTAAATTGATTTAGTTTATTAGCTTTTCTATATTTTATGAAGCTTCCAGGAAATATCCGTAATTTAAAATAATAAAGGTAAGAGAAAATATATTTAATTTTCTTCACGGAACATAATATAATTTCAACAAGGACTGCACATACGCGAACTAAATTTTAATAAAACACTGCAGAGATATAGAAATTCAAGTAAGAAGCGTCGTAGGTAACGACTACATCCCCTTCTCGCACGGGCTCACTAATTCATGCATGCATATGCGGGCCGCATATAATATTCGCGCATGCATGACATATGCACACATTTACTTTGCATTTAAGTGCGAGGATTGTAACTTGGAAATGAATAGAGTTTCGTTGAATTTCGCATACACAATGCCAAACGAACACACGAACTTAATATTATGTTTTGTTAAAGTAGTTTCCGCGACTCGGCTCCGGCTGCGATAGAAGCTTCTAGAAATAAGAAGATTAATTGAAACCAAGTTGTTAATTTTATTCGAGCTTAAGCGTCTAATACAGTTTATAGAATGTCCAGAGAGAATTCTGTATATTTTTCTTTAATTCTAAACTCTCCGGAAAACTCTAGTCTTTACAGTCAAACCAATGATGATATTTTTATGTTAAACATATCATTGTAGATGTTTTTTGATTAGGAATACCTTATCCTTTAACCTCTTTACAAAAATGTCAAATTCACGAATTTCTGGACTTCAAAGAATTACGCACGAATGATACAAGCGTAAAATTAATTCTAGAAATTCCCTTTGTCGTATTTGGTTTAAAAAAAATATATATTTTGCTACATAGAATCGAATACAAGAAGTTATTAAAGGTTTTTTTTAACTGATGACTTATGTAATAAAGTTCATTAAAGTATCTTAAATAAACATATCTTAAAAGAAAAATGCATGAAAAGTGTTACCTTTATTAAAGTAGACGCAAATAATTTGTAATTTATTTTACCTCACTGTACATCAGTTAGATAAGGATACTTTTAGAAGGAACACGTATTACAGAAGAATATTTCCTCGAAGTGAGAAAATCTCGTTCGTACGTCAATCGTCATACCGTCTCAGCAAAACGGTCTAGATTTAAGATTGTGTTAAACAACACATTGGGCTGTTCGCAATTTAGAGGTAACACGCTACTAAACTTAGATTACAGAAAAAAGGACTAGACATCTCTTGACTAGATATAGTAAAGGTGACAATTTCACACGTGCATTTGTTGACGCATAAAAATGAAACGCATTTAAAGAGACATGCTAACACAAAACGAGGACACTACAACTTTAAAACTTATTTTTATATTCGACAGAGGTGAATCCGAGCTTGTCAGATCTCGTCTCTTAAACGTCGAAGCGATGAAATAACGTTTCTCTTATTTGTTAAAAAAAGGCAAGCTAATATCGTGGAGCGGTCGTTATAGTAGGGTGGTCGCGGTACGCCGCATACATAAAACATGGACGCTCTTTGCCGCATCGTGCTCACTATGATCTAATAACGCGCCGCGTAGTTTGGACCGCGTTGCCACGATCTGGGACGTCACGACGTGGGTGGGCCCTCCCAATTGTAACAAAACGATTTACAGGCGACGTGACTCCCCGTGTAACACGAGTCTTGCGTTTGATTGTAACATAGCTAATGTTACAACATATAAATACATTTAATAGGAACTCGACATTACTTCAGCTGGCATTTTTTTGATATTAAAGATAATAGGGGCTAACGTGCAAGCGTCCAGCTAAATTCACTAAAATAGCAAAGCGACCGCTGGACATAGACATCGTCAGTTGTAAATACCTCCCTTTATATGATGGGGGACGCACAGAAAGGGGATATTTTCCTTTTCTACGTGTCTCTTCCTGTGTTAAATTTCCGTTACCTTCTTTATAACAAAAGGCCTGATAGGCTAAATAAGATGTCTTTCTTATTGTATGATTACCATTGTTAGTTTTCTTACTTAACATTTCCTTAACAGGGAACCTTTGTTAGATCCAATGGAAACATGCTAACTAACCGAATTCCCAGAGCTCTTGTGTTTTGATACAACGTCTTGAGCCTCGTCCTTTTAAAGGAAGCTTTGTATTTCCTATATCGGATAGATTACACCTGCTTATTGACCAGCATCCATACAAATTTATTTGGGAAACTTTGCTGTTTGTATTCATTACTTTGAAGATATTTTCTTTGATGTTCAATAGTTTTTGGTACAGAATTTAACTCCTTATTTGTTTTTATGAGGGGAAAGAAATAGAGCTGTTGAATATAATGATTTTTTTCATGGTAAATGAAAGATTGGCAGAAATAGATACAACAAATTGAAGTCTTGTTTCTTTGTCTTTCATGTTGACTACAAAATGTTTAGCTTGCAGATTTTGCTTTGTTTACAAATATTTTCATTGCACGGAAAGTTTCAAGACGTAGTTGATTTTGATAGATCTATTTTGATCTATGCCAGGGTACCCTTTGTAGTTAGCAAGGTTTTTTCTAAACTGGCGCTTAGGGCGATGTCTAATTCTATCACGGTGATCCCTGGCGTGACGCCAGTGAATGCCGATCCCTAAATATCTCATGTCACAGCGGTTCTGCATTTGGGACACTTTTGATGGGGGAGAAGTGTAAATATAGAAATCCTGTCCGAGATGCAGAAATAGATGATGACTGATTTTTTAAAATCATTATACAAGTATAGAACAGAAGTGGAACAGGTATGATTAATAATCTCGAAAGTTTATTGATATGCATTTGTAATTTCTAACCAGTATGTTAATATAAAAATAAAATAAAAATATATTTATCAAACCAACATATTTATCCTTAAATGCTATTGCTCTGCCTAATAGGGTTGGCGAGAGCCTGTGTTCCAGGAAGCAGCGCCTTCTTCTTATTCTTGTTAATATAAGTCAAGTGTTTTGCTGTGAGTCTGTGTGTTTGTGTTTGCGGATGTTAGTGCGTTATGTATGTGTTGTGTGTGTGTGTGTGTGATTTCTTTTATGTGGGAAAAATAAAATAAAATTAATGGCTTTCATTTTGTTGTTACTAAAAGAGTAGATAATATACTAGTAAAATATAACAAAATAAATTACAGGACCTTTCTATTTGTGAATGAAACATTTAAATGGATTAAGTTTCAGAGTTTCTTCTGGACAAACAAACAATCTAAGATTATCTTTTAAGAAAGTGTGTACGACCTGAAAATACGAATAACCTCATTTTTAATTTACTACGTTATCTGATTGGTAAAACTCATCAACTTCATAAATTCGCCAAGAATCCATCATTCGTGAAGTTTATTGCAAAGATATAAGACAGACCGGAATCCAAGACGAGATATATTTGATCAATATTAAAATAGCCATCGTAAAAATATGATTTATTCCCACAATAAAGAACTAGCGGAACTAATGAAACATTTTTACATTCAGCAGTCGCGGAAAGCGCGGGAATGTTGCCTACTTTAATATCTACCAAATATTTTGTATGCTGCGTAGAGACGTGGCGTAAAATGTTACTTGACCCATATTCCGTCATTTTTCTAATGAAAGAAATTTGTAAGTTATTAAAATTACTACAAGAAAATAGACAATTTGATCTACCATGTTATTATCAAAAAATTCTATCCGCACCGAATGCCGAATTTAGAAAAAATATTAGTAAACGTAACAATACTTCTTAATCTTGTTTTATGTAAGCCCAAGCGTAAAGATTCTAAGTGTTATAGTTTTTGTGTATACGATTTGAAATTCTTTACAATAATATACATTTCAGAATGCTTTTGTTCTTGATCTTATTAAACTCGACTTATAAGAGAAATCGTTTACTCGCCGATGATATTAAAAATTCATTCCCTTTTCAAGAATTTTCAGACTGAAACTTATTAAATTGCGTCAAAGTGATACGAAAGACTTTCACGTGCTCTTTGAAATGATGTAAATCGGTTATTAAAATATTAAAATAAAAACATTTATATAATTGCAGTTCTTTGACGAGCCTCAGAAGATTCAAAGAGAGGAAGACCGAGGGCAAGTTATATTGATCAAATAAAAATGAAAGTGGACGTTGTGTCGTATCAGAAAGTCAAGATTTTAGCACAAGACAGAGAGGATTGGAAAGGACTCCACCGACAAGGTTGAAAACCTAGGCCTAAGCCTTGCTTAAATTTTATGTTATGGCCCTAACTTCTAGTATCACAATTTATAACAAGAATAGTCGATATAAATTCTCTTTTTTTACTTTTTAGCCATTCCACACCTAAACTCTGTAGTCGCCATAGAATATTCTGAAGCTAAATTAACTGGGCAAATTTCTGATTATGTTTCCTAAAACTGCTAAGTTAAATATTTTAACTATTCCAATAAAAACTTGGAATTCCAGGAAAAAAGCATCACCGAACGTATGGTGGCAAAGATCCATAATAAAATTAGCAAAAGGCAATCTACATTTGAAATCTACGGACGTCGAAAAAGGAAAACGTTTCGGGTAAACATCTGGCGTTGAGCCAAACTCGGGTACACGGGAACGAGTGACGACTGACGTGTTAAGTTTGTATGTCATATTCTGTTTTATTAAATAGATGAAATACTTCAAAAGAAGTGGGCGTTACGTGCCACTGATAAAAATAAATTTGAACGAACACAGCTGCGTTTACTTAAAGAAATAGGACTATACGCTAAAGACAAGAATACCTAGAGAAGGAAATGGTACGATGTTTTGAAACTATACCAATATTAACTGGTACAACTCGACAGTCAGGTATAAAGCCTGCAGCAATCTCGTCTTTTTTTCTAACTGATATTCTTTTTGTTACTCATGGAGACGATAACATTGAAATTAAGACAGCGGGAATCATAATTTTCTGGTTTCCACGACATATTTTATTTAGTAAGTCGTGATCTCGATTGCCTTGTTCCATTGATATCAGTTCTTGTAGAATATTTACAAGACATCATTTCGATTGTTGCCATTTGGTAGCGATAATCTGCTTGTACGCCATTTGCAAATAGAGCGCGATGACAAATTAGGTATCGGCAAGCAGTCTGCCATTTCGCGCAGCCGGGTTAACGACCTTTGGAACTGATCCATAATAAGATTTTACACCTGTTTATATGCGTAGACAATTTAGATGAGTATATTTAAGCATTAGAACTAGAATTAGATGGATAGTAGTTAGTTTTGTAAATAGAAATAACAGTCTCTCTGGAGATCTCTAGGATTAGGATAGGATACGCTATCATATGCTTCTATTGTCCTTGTAATTGTATCCTTCCCACTCCTTTCTGCTAAGGAATCGGTGAGTAGGGGAAGAGGATTCAGGAACGGATTGTGTTCAGAGGGCCACTGTTCTCTTTCAAGGCATCCTACCAAAACTTTAAAAAACTAAGGGACCTAAATTCCCAAATTTGGATTTATAAAAACATTAATCCATAAGTCCAAACGTGATATTTCCGATATTCAAGTCGTATCCAAAACAATTAGAAGCACCCTTTGAAACATGTTCATATTATTAATGAGCAAATTGGGATTACATGCGGTCAGGCATTCGGCTTTCCGATACACGTATCGTTTTATAGACGTACCTCAGTTTGTATTGGTCAGAATTGATATTGCCGAAAAAGTTACAGAATGAAAGGGCCAGTGTCGGATCTAAAAGCAATTTCGTTCGAAACGAACGCCGCGGACTGTTTTAAAACAATATCCCCCTTATTCCGAAAAATGTATAAAGTACTGCGATAAACGAGGCGAGGACCAATAAGTCGTCGATTATATATGATACTGGGGGATACTCGGAACTAAATATCGACCAGGGGTCTAATTGGAACAAATAATGTATCATAAGAAGTACCAAGAACAAGGATGTTCTGTATTTTGGAATAAATTTTATGAATGTACCAGTACCAAACGTAGAAAGTACAACAGTAATAACGCTGATTCTCCTTTCGGAATAAAGCGGTAAAAGTCTACCATGCTAAAGAAAATCTTTACATCAAAATGCAAATTAAACAATTTTGGATTCAGTTTCCATAATTAACCTATTTCTTTTAAGACCAGTACTTGTTTATATTTAAAATACATTGAATGAATCCTAGATTAAAATATCTCGTAATAACAATTAAATTATTTGAAATTGGTTCTAGTAATCCAAGACTTATCGAATGAAATATGCTAAGTAGTAGAGGTGGCGGAGACCATAAAGTATTTTAATGTTTCAGATAAACGGGACATCCGATTTTATATGAAGGAATAGTGCATCGGTTAATCCTGATAAATAAAGTGTGCATGGCTTGCACACTACCACTAATGTAATAGTTACATATAGTTTTAAAGGTAAGTAATGTCTTAAATGAATCGAATGTACCAAAATATATCATGTACTCGTATTTGTAACCTTTGCGTTCTTAAACCAATAGACAGTTCTTTATCAAACTTTAGTGAAATGCTCAGATGGCATCAGAAAAGGTTTGTAATAAATAATATTACAAGGTTTAGAGGAATTTCTAACTTGTTCTATGACTTTTTTTATATTATAAAGTGACAAACGAGCAAGCGGCCACCTGGATACTAGCGAGGCGACCGCTGCTCTTAGACATCTGCAGTTTCAGATGCGTTGCCTACCCTTTAATCTTCGGAGGATTATTCTTCTGCTGTGTGTCTGCTGAGGCACACAGCAGAAGATAATTTGTCATGTCGATTATTTTGCAAATGTTTTCAAGGCACTGCTTTAAAAGAAAACTCTATAGCTAGACATGTGTCACTGAAAATAGATTCTTTATCACTGATATATTGAATGCGAAAGCTTAGATGAATGGATGTTTGAAGGAATCTCCGAAGAATAAATAAGCTACTATTTTTATTTTTTTTAATTCCGCGCGGACGGACACAAGGGCGACAGCTAGCCTTCAATATTGTTCATCTGGGATGAGTAAAAACATTTATCTTAACTGAATTGTTGATCAAACTAACGATCCGTCATGCAGGAGTATGACAGACTCATGTGTCGGGGACGTCCAAAACATATCCATACAATTTGGCTTGATGCCAGGGAAAAAATACGAGTAAACGCAACACGGTTCAACTAAAGTTAAACTTTACTGGTAACAGACAATATTAAAAAAATAGCGACCAAATATTTTTTAAATTCATGTCTATGATGGCATTAGTTTACCTAGTTAAAACATACTGCCAAATTCTAGAACGTTAGTTAGCGATATAAGCAGTTTATCTACGAAATAATTTTGTGGCTATAAAAATCAAAGCTCATAGCGGAGCGGATGAATGAGTTTATTCAACGAGTAATTTATAAATGTTTGTCTGAATCATTTCCGTGCTATTTAATATAATATCTAGGGTTTCTATACTATGTATTAAATAAGTCTAGGTTTCCACTGTTACAACAGAAACAAAAACATATTCTTCGGCTTTCCCGCTTCCATCTCTCAATCCACTATTTGAAAATATTAAAAAATGTGTAAAAGCGTGTACAGTCGAATAATTAAATTCGTGTTTAGATTTCAATATTGTATAGCAATAAGATATATATAATTTACCATGTATGTTATGACATCTTTTCGAGGTAGTTTCATTGAAGAAAGTGGATAGTGAATTAAATTCCTCGACTGTACAAATGTCAGGGATACTTACTGGCTTCGATGATCTCCAAACTGGTCCCGATCAACGTTTGTATAACAATCAACTTCACCAACACACATAAATTCATATCCCGCGCCATCACCACAGCAGCGCGTCCCAGTCGATGTCACAACCCCATCTAGCTGATTCCATTTAATTCCATTCCATATGGTACACATTGATGTCGTTTTATTCCAGAATTATCTATATTTTCGATATTTCCTAATACGTTTTTACGTAAACATATCTATTTATATACAATTCAAAGTGTCATAACGTTTTGGAATCGGTCCAAGTTTTTTTTCTGTCGCAGTGAAAATTTTGCGGGCAGCCGGCGGACTGGACATCTGGAAAGAGGCAATAATTTTAACATCGGATTAACTGTTCTATTTATTGGCTTTACGTAATAACGAATATTTAAAGATTTTATTTACAATGTAAAAGTTAATTTTACACAACCTTGTAGTAAACATGTGGCACTATTATTTCATACTAACACCACATTGATTGACAACATTTTTTTTGTAACGGGAGCAAACTGTATTTATAATAAGAGAGCAAAATGATCTCCGTAATATCATTTACCGTGTGTTTACACTGCCAGACATCTCTATTTCTTTAGAAATAATGAAAGGAGATGCCGTTATATTCTACAAGTATTTTGGCAGTATAAACTCACCCACGTGAAAAAGAGACACTAACCGCTTTATTCCGAAACGAGAATAAGCGTTATTACTGTTGTAGTTTCTACGTTTGGTACTGTTACATTCATAAAATGTATTCCAAAATACAGAACACCCTTGTTCCTGGTACTTCTTTTGATACGTAATCTGGTCTAATAAGACCTCTGGTCTATCTTATTTAATTTCGAGTGTCCTCCAGTATCGTATAATAGACGACTTATTGGTCCCCGTTTATCGCAGCACTTAAACATTTTTTCGGAATAAGGGGGTTATATTCTTCTTTCACGAATTATTAGAATTAAAATTGAATCAACACACCTAAAAGTTTAAATAAATTAGACCTCAATCAACAAACGAATACATTTCACCTTTCTCCGTAGAGCGGTCAATGTGGAGCGCAAGCTTCGCTGTTTCGGACGCGTTTCCGTTCTAATAATAATTCCCTCGCGGATGCGTAACTTCCTTTGCCTTGAAAATAATCAACTGATTCAATTAACCTTAGTTCGTTAAATGAAGGAATAAAATTAAATGAGTTTTGTCAACAACTGTTTGACGGTATTAACTGGGCAAAGGGCCCACTAATTAGTGTGTTCTGTTGATGAATAATTTCTATTTATATCCGGTTTAAGTAACTGAAGGGGTGAGCCTAGAGTTAATTTAAAATGATAAGCTTAATGTAATCTTCAATTAAGTTTACTAGTAAAAATGTGGTAATTAAATTGCAAATTAAAATAACAAGGATTACAGATCTGCCTTGATCTGTGAGGTGTAGCAAGTAATTTTATCTACAGTTCGCGTTATATTAAAAGTGTAATGTATGAACTTATTATTAATGCCAACTGTACCATTGAAAGTAAACGCAACAAAATGTTCTTTCAGTTATAATTAAATAGCAGTGAAACCTAGTTGCATAATTCAGGCTTTTCAAATTCTAATTCAGGCGCTAGTTTGCGCGGCGTTATAGCGCAACAATTGTTTGCTGCACTGCCATCCAGCCGGCTGGAGTAACAAAGGACGACATAATTACGACAGCCAACGTGTCGGTACCCGCCAGACCTGTTCAAATTATAGAGTGTTGCCATATTCTGGTAAATGTTACCACTTTAACTAGCTTCCCTCAACGCAGTGAATGTTGCTCTAATAATTATGTAAAAATGTACGCTGAAATATTTTGTTACAATTATTCCCTTAATTTTGGGGCTATTTACTAGTAATATAATAAAACATTTTGTATATAACTATAGTGAGCTCCAAATAGAAGTAGTAGTTCACATTATTTGATACTTTGAAATTATTATTATTAACTCAATGGTTGCCATAAGAAATGAGCTGTTTATTTCTGCTATATAATTCTTGAAAGTTAGTAACGAAGAAAATAAAAATAATTCATTAGTTTAAAATGTTATGTAACATTATTTCTCGCTAGTGACTAAAATCAAGTCAGTAAAAATAACAAATGATTGTAACAGACGAGCACAGTTGTGTTCTAAAAGTCCAGTCTATTTCCTACAACTAGTTCAGGCCTGAATATTTTTGTTGCACGTCCGCTCTGCAGTTCTATGAGTGCAGTTGCGTTTAATTAACTCTACAGAACGTTACCTGGATAATTAAGGCTCTATTTTAGTTTTACCTTTCATTCTCATACACTATTTACACTTGCTTATATTATTAAAGATAAACATTTAGAACAAATGTATACGAATTTAACTAGAAGTTCTTTATTAATTTTGTTTCTTTGTAAGGTAAATTTTGTTTAGAAATATAAGAGTACTACTTATGTTGAAATGTTTCTTTCTAAGAAATGTTACAGTACTTGTGATCTTTCGAAGCATATATCACTTATAAAATTATCAATACACGTGCCTGCCTTGAGCCATTGTGTAAATAATTTCCAAGAACTTATATACTTATGTTTAGAGATCCAAAAATACATGAAGAAGGATAGGTACCTTTCAAACGTGTTGTATTTCAGCAGAAGGCGGTACTCACCCCAGCTTATCTATGTCATCGCCGACAAAAGGTTGACGTCATGCGACAATTTGTCGCTGATCTTGTGGTTCGAGATAACCATCATGGGGGTGTATTGTGAGCTCCTGGTTTGTGACAGATAATATCTCGAATGTAATTACCAGGTCCGGATATAACTGAGTTTTAATTTAACTTTGAAATAGGGGTCCCCAAATGTTTATTAGTTTGGGTTTTGATGATTTATTGTTTAACTTTAATGCAGTTTGTTAACAAGATGTTTTTTAAATTAGTTTATCTGATTAAAAATGGTTCCGAGAATCTTAAAGTCTAAATCAACAAAGATGTACTAACAAATGAAAGCTAACATTTCATTTAATACGTTCTTTTCGTACTGAATTATTGTAATATCGATATTGAAATAATTAAAAATTAAAAGGTTATTATTTGAATTGCAATCTTGTACTACTTGCAGAAGAATATAAATAAAAGCACTGGTTTATCAGAACTGTGCAAATATCCAGTCATCGTTTGCTAAAACAAATCCGCAAGCAAATTGTTGATTTGTCTGTCAGTTACAATTAATTTTCGCATACTACAAAGGAGTTTGTTTGACGAAAGTCCCTGCATTTCTCTGTTGTGACACGCGCTGACATTCCATTTGGCTCGCTCATCATTTCAGATTCTAATTGCATTGGCGCCAACAACGCTCCCCTTATTTAAATCTTACAATTCTCAGAAATGTGATAGATGATGAAAAGGAAGTCTATGGAAATAAAAGAGATGCCGCACTCTATGGTCACCGTTTTAAAATAACCACGCGACGTTAAACGAACTTTATGGGTGGCTCATTATACGCGGTGGGTCGTAAAGCGAGAGATCACATCGATGCGATCTTATGGGACTTTCTGGAAGTGTTTAAAGACACGTGTGACTTTTATTTGGTTCATGTGCTCGTTTGTGTTATATATTACTTTTAATTACACTCATTTAAATCGGCATATGGGCATTGTTATATTACACTTCGCTATATTAAATCACCTCAGTTTAATTTTACTTCCTAAAGCAATCTCATTTAATTTAAAGTTCACATAAATATTAACTTATCTATAATACTTCTTCTGAACTTTCGAACACTTCGTAGAGAGAACAAACATTTCCTTTATCTTCTATTTGCACTATAAAGTGTTTAAAACTACAATTTTGATTTATCTCACGCATCATATTATTTTATTATTAAAATACAATCAATCATGTTCCGACATTCTTCAAAGACGTATAAATATTAGCTTAAAATAAACTTCACCCTCTTCTGTCGTCACTTCGTTAACTTAACCAATGATTATTGCTATAATTAACCGTATAATTTTAACACTGCATACGTAGGCCGCGGGCACATTTACCAAGCGAGCCGAATCCCTAAACTACAATACTTACATCAAAGGGGCTCACTTCAAACGCTGATTTGAACACACCTTGAGTCTTCCTTTACTACTTAAAGTTGAAATTCCTTTGAAGATGCGGAGTCAACTGAATTTATTTTGTCTCATTTTGAGTTGACGACAAACGTGTATTCACTTTTAAATCACATCTCTAATGAGATGTTTGTGTTCGCGTAATAAAAGTAAATCTATGATAGTATTCTTTACTTTTTGTTTTATATGTGATTTCTAAGGACTTCCTTTAGCCCCATCATTGACATTATTTTTCTTTTGTTCAATTGTACTTTGATATGAAACAAAACTTAGTTTACTTACAATATACGAATTAAATGAAGAAATAATTTCTTTGAAATTTATAATATTTCTAGTAAAATAAAGGTCACACATTAATAATATTAACATGTCTAATAAATCATTGAGAAATATACAAGCTGTTTCAATAACCGTACACGTAAATTGTAAAAATGTTTAGAAATGTTCAAACATTACCGCCTTTATGATGATCCATAACGCGGCCAATGTTAACAAAATATTATCGTTACATACATTTTATGATCTCAACACTTTTTCTGAACCAAATTGTAACGTAAGATTTTTCAAAATTGTAAACATAGTAATTTTAACAATTACAAAAACACCGAGAACTTTAAAAGCGAGAAATGATGCGACGTGGTCTCAGGTGGATAATAAAAAAAAATATTGTTTCAATTTTAGAAGACAAACAACGCAGTCTCCTAATCATAGGCGACGATATATAAATTTTCGAAGAAAAGGAGCTAATCGCATCCTCCATTCTATCTATTAGGGGAACAGTTAGTTTAGCATACTTTTTTATTTTCCACAGAAATACATCAGAATAAAACCTGTACCCGGATACTACAAACATGTCTTTGTAATCCCAACATACACTAATTTTCCATAATCACAAAGACATTTAGCTCGAGTAAAACAAAATCTTAATTATGCAAAACTTATTGAAGTAGATGAGTCGTAGAATGTTCTTCCAAATACATTGTCTTTTCGTCTGTACGTTCACAAGACTTAAGTTCTATACAATTACGTTAGAAGGTATGTCTATACAATAGAATTCTTTTCTGATGGTAATACCCATTTTCGGCAATTGTCAACTTAAGTCGGTCAAGCCTGTGCGATCATTGTATGCATACGTAATATTGTCACCGAGTGTAATATCTCTCTGGAATTTAAATTTACTGTTAACTGAGATTATTATTTATTCGTAGATTTCTTGTTTAGATTTTTCCATACCATCGGCTTTATTGCAACCTATGTAGTGCAAACTAGACATAACCTAGTAGACCAAGTCACGGATAATAGTATGATGATAGAAAAACTCCAGCAAATTTAGAACCTGGTCATTTTTTATAGTATCGTATTGTAATTATATTTTAAACTATATAATTACAATACGATACCATAACTCTAATCAAATATTATTGATAGGTTAGACGTGCTTGAATCAACAGCTACAATTAAGTGGTAATATCATCGTCATAGGACATAGCTGAGCGAGCCATTAGCCATAATTGGTGCAATAAGATCACCACGAGGTCAGATAGGATCGTTACGCCAACACTCGCAGATCAATTGCTTAATACATGACGTTTAAATCCTCACAAACTGCACATTTTTATTTATAAACTTCTTGCTTTGATATAGCAAAGACTTTTTACCATCTTCTCCAAGTGGAAAATATTCATTTTTCTAACTCTTCAATAGATTACACATGGTAATACTTTATTTATTTTATTTTATTTATTTACATTTTATTTGATCTGCAATAAAAGTTACAAAACAACAATGACATTTAGTAAGCAACAAACAGATTAACAATAAACAACAAAAATAATGAAATAACAAAACATTCCCTTTCCTCTCCTCTCTTTCCTCCCCTTCCTCCTTCACTCCTTTATCTTACTTATAGTAAATAGTATAAATCTAAAAATAAAAAGGAAGAGCAAAAAAAAAGGAAGAAAAAGAAAGAAGAACCATTATTAATATTAAGGAAAGTACTACAATATCAAACGTTGCAATGCAGAGCAAATAAGGCCTTTGCTCAGCTTAATGTTTAATACCCCTAAGAGTAAAAAACGCTGATATTCTGCAGAAGCCTATGCATCCTCCGTACGTCAGTTACAGCAGAAGGTAAATGAAGTTTTTAAGTACAACAAAAAAGGTAATAATGCATGTGAAATGTGAGAAGCAAGTTAATGTTATTAGGATAGGTTTCGCCACAACACATAGTAACCCTAGCATATATGTTAATACTGCTATGCCCGAAAAAAACAAAGCGATTCTAATATTAGGTATTATCTTATTGAGTCTTAGTAAAATGGGGAAACAAAGGAAAGACCCTTCTGGTGGAGGCTGGAAGCAGGTTATTTACTTTTTTGAGCCTCCATAAAAAAGGACCTTAATCTATTTTTAACACTAGAAAGACGGGAAAAACGCGCTACCTATAAAGACGGCCGATGGTCATATGACACTTCAGCATAACAAAGACTCTAATTATGTATATGTTTATATTCAAATTAAATAATATATATTAGATGATAGGAAATATATTGCCGATTACAGATCAAGTAAAATATTTTTTGTAAATATGTAATTTGCAATAAAAAATAAATTTTTAAAGTTAT